>JAAGNO010024910.1:22571-38864 GCA_033439905.1 Ceryle rudis
TGCTTGGACTATGTAAATGAATTCCAAGAACATTAGGGTAAGACTGCCCTTTCCAGGAAATTTGATGAATATGTATGGTTTTCCTGTATATTAGATGGTGTGTTTTGCTAATTCGTTGGAGCACTCGTGGAGGAGACTCCCCAGTGCTGCCCCAGTGCTGCAATAAAGAATGCCTGCTTAATAACAACGCTGTTGTTATTGGGTATTATCTTGGAATCCTTACCCAGCTGTACCTAGCCCCCCACCTCGGTGAGGAGTGCTAGAAAGCAAGGGGGTTTGGAAGCTCTGAATTTTGTTTCACTTGTTCTTCCTTACCTTCTCTTGTCTCCCTGCTAAGAAAACCAACATCCGCACTCCCTTTTCCTGTTCCTTGCAGGAACTGGCTTTGATGCAGATCTAAACCTAGTGGCAGAAAAGTTGTCAGAAGTGAATCGTCCCTCTTTGGTACCAGTGGAAGTTACAGCCTGTATTAACTATGGCTTGAGGTCCATTGTGTTTGCGTATCAATATACTAAATGTGTACAATATAAGACTGAAGTTTTGTGTTGATAACTTTTCTTTTTTTTTAATTTATTTTAGGGAGAAGAAAGCCATAATCGATCCTTCTTTGTTCAAATACAAAGTCCAGCCTATCAAAAAAGATCTATACGAAACTGTTATCGTTAAAGCATCTCAACTAAGGTAAAAAATAGTATATGAAACCTAAAATTATAATTGTGTAAGTTTTGTAAGTCATTGTAAGATGGTTTTGATATAAAAAGATATTTTAAAATAATAGGTTAAAACTGTTAATTAGAGGCACTGGAACAAAAGAATGTGTTTCACAGGCTTTCTGCAGCAAGGGTTACAACCTTTACTAGAATTAGCACAGATACCAACTCCTTACAAGTCTCTTTCATTGGCTCATAGATGAGATCTGCTGTTGTTTCTGATATCTGTACCTACTGCTGTGACTGATGGAGTAGGTGGGGGAAAAAAAAGAGTTCAAGAGTACTATTATATAATATTGAGGAACTTATTTGCATTATGAGCTCTCAGGTAGCATTATCACTTTGAAATGCTGGAGCAGATGTTGGCAATCGGACTGCTTTCTGCTGTAAAATAGAAAGGTGAATAGGCTGTGCAGTCTGTCTGTGCGGGTATAAAAGAGGACATACCAAGATCTTCAAAACAAAAATTACAAATACATGAAACAACTGTTTAAGTTTTACTTTTTTTTTTGTTTTGTTCATAAGGAAATTTTTAATTAAATTGGGCTTGCAGAGAATGGCTGTTAGTTACGGTTATAGTAAGGGTGTAATTTTATAATTAAGAAAATGAGTAGAAGGTCAGTTGTGATCTGTTACATGTATTCTTGCTCATATTGCCAGCTGTGCTTAAACAATAATTAAAGATGTTAGATGATAATGCCACCTTTCTTTCCTAATACAGCCGGAGGAAACATCTTTTTTCTCGTGATAGACTTAAACTTTTTCTGAAACAACACTGTGAACCACATGATGGAGTCATTAAAACTAAGGTAAATAAGGAGGAGTAATTTGTGGGATGGAATGTTGACCTTACTTGGTTGCTTTTTGTTGTTTTTTTCTCTCTACTAGCTGCTCACATCTTCTTTTTTAAACTACATCAACTTCAGCTTTTTGTAAGTGTAATATATTGAGTTAGTATTAGACTTTTTCCAAAATAAAAGGATGAGTATTGCTCTTTTTTTTTTTTTCTTTTTTTTTTTCCCTGTAAAATCAGGTTTTGGTTAGCTTTTGCTTGTAAACAAGGTGGTATTTTTTCTGTACAGGAAGCAGAACTTAATTCTCTAATTTCTGCTTTTGATATCAGTTTAGAAAAGTTCTCAAAATAAAAATGAGAGCTTTCGCCTAGAAAAACATTATTTATTAAAAGATAATACACCTTTTGCTTAGTCTAATACAAGTTGTTTTCATTCTTCAAGGTATGCAGCAGATATTTCTAGGTCAAAAAAAAAAATTAACTATTTCTGTTTTGGTACAGCAAGCTAACATTATTCTGTTGTAATGTTTTTACCTGGAAAATTGAGTTCAGTGAGACAGTGGATTCAGTTTGTCAGTGAGACAGAAGTTCAAGTGGCTGGTGTGGGCTTTTGATAAGGCCTTTGGGCTCTTGATGAGGCCTTAGATCTTGAAGTTAAGATGCTTATTTTTCTCATTTTATGTAAAGATACATGATACTTAGTACAAGTTCAGACTAAAGTTCACATTTTAGTCTGTGAAAGATGACTCTAAGAATTTCCATTTCCTTGTGCTAAGGAATTGAGCAGCTCTTCCCATACTTGCCAAGTAACGAGCTATTTCCCTTGCCTTGCTTGCTGAGCCACAGGAGATCCTGGATTCTTGACTGCGTATTGCAGCCTTGACCTTGAAATCCATACCTTCATCTTGTTTTTAGGAAGTAATATGTTTGTTTATTATGTCTTGTATTTTGTGTGTGTTTTTAAGAGGAATCCTTACACAGCTGTGTAACTGCTCGTTCTGCACAGGAAGGCTCTGCGAAATGAGAGCATCAGTGAGAGCCTTGCCTCTGAAAGCTGTGGAAAATAAGAAAGGCAACTAATTCCTAAATAATTTTGCAACTTTTGAAGTCTATTGTTTTTAAGTAAATGGAAATAGAAGAAAATAGAGCTGAAAGGGATAAACCACCTCCTTCCTTGGGCTTGTTAGCAATCATGTGATGCAGTGTACCCAATGTAGTTATCTATTTGCAGTGCTTTCTGGTGACTCGGAAAGATGATTGTATTCTGTCTGTGTGTGCACGTGTCATCTTCTGTTTGCGCTTTTTGTGGAACATCTTTTTGTTCCCTTGCAAATTGCCTTGCACGTCAGCAAGTTATGCAAGCATGTCCTATTTGGAGTATCTCCTTTGTATCCTCAAATGTATCGCTTGGTAAGGATAGAATTCCTGAAGTCACTAGGTTGAGAAAGCTGATGGAAAGAAACTTTGACAATTCAGAACAAGAGAAGTACTATATTTTCTCCTTCTCCAGAAGTGTTTAAGTGTGGTAGAGAATTATGTGATTCTTCAGTAAATTAATTTTCCAACTTTCTCTGTCAAGAGTAATTCTCAACACATTTCAGTAACTTGCACAGAAGATTGTTTCCAGGTGTATTTTCTGGAAAGCATCTAAAGAAATAGAATCATACCAAATGGGGCTAAACTCTTTATTTTCAGATGTGTGCTGCTTACCTTATTATACACTTGGTGAATTACCTCTATAACTGACACTATTGCAGAGTTTTATTTCTTATTCTAAGCTAACCATTTGGGAATCCAGTTAACTTTTATTGTCTTTTTTTTGTGAATTAGTGATTCATTAATGAGATGATATTTATGAAAAGGTTAAGAATTTCATAATATCTGTTTTAATCTTTCTTACAAAGGCAACATCAATTGCAAAATATAATCTAGCAGAACAAAATTTTTCCTACTTCTTTCCTGATGACCCACCCACATTTATCTTCAGTCCTGCAAGCAGACGGCGAGGGAGACCTCCAAAGATGGCCTCTACTAGTCTTGTAAGTAATAACAGTTTTCATTTCAGTTGACACATTAGCATAGTCTTTAAGTTCTTCTATTTCCTCTGAACTTTTAGAACAGTTGGAATGGATGGTTGATGTGGTGCTTTTACTTCTTTGTGGGTGAATTGGGATAATATGGCTTAATTTAAAAAGCTACTTAATAGCTAAGCTGGTAAAAGGGACCATAATCAATATGTTGTCTTATTAAATTTATCTTTCTTATTTCTGTGATCCCATGAAGAAGCTAGCTTTTCCGTGTTTTATGAAGGCTCATAGAGTACTTGTCCCTTCTGGGAATGATTAATAAATAAGTTACTAAAAAATATTAGTTCGTACTCTTAGATACAGTTATGTCACTTCCCTGTATTTAAACACAGGGAAGCTTAGTGCTCTAAACTACTTTATTTAAAAAGACAGCTGGAAGAAAAAAATTTGGGAAACTCTTACTACCTGGTTTTATTCTGGTTTTAGAGAACTGCTGAAAAATTGGAAGTATCTGTTGCTGGTTGTTTCACTGTAGATACTATGTTTTGTTCTGTTTTGTTTTTTCCACTCCCCCTGCGAATTCTTGATCAGGAGGACGAAATTACTGCTAAACAAAATACCCCAGGAAACAAAAGTAAAGTAGCAAGGGAAAAGACAAGGTTCCACAAGCAAAAAGAAGATATGCAGGCCATGGGTAAGTTGAGGTTTAGTCCTATGACTAGTAGAACCAGTTTTTGTAGGTTTGAGAGCAGTCCATGATTAATTTTGGGGGTTGTACCCTTCAAAGGGAAAATGTAATGAGTGCACTGCCACAGAACTACTGCAGAGTGCTGCATTCAGTGGTTAGAATGGTTGTTTCCTGAATTTAATTAATTAATTACTTTTACTGAACTGGGGAAATGTAAGAGGCTTGTGATCCAGCTGTGTCGATTTCAATCTCAGGTAGATAAAGAACAAAATAAATTTTTGCAGAAGTTTGGATTGTGACATCACGTATACATTTTACCAGCTGAAGGGTTATCAAAACACGAACATTTAACACAAATCAATCTGTTGTATGAGGAAAATCCGTACATGGAAATAATGCCTCAATTTAAAAGAACAGCAGTGCTTTCTAAACTTGTACTAATCGCTAAAGAAATCTTGACTCTTTCTGAAGATATCTGTGTATAAATATCTAAGGTATGTCTAAATGTTATGCAAGATTACTTACAGTATGTTTACAAATTTTTCTAATTAAAAGAGTAAAAATCACTTAAGAGATTTTTATTTTGGACTGATTTAATTATTTTTGGCTTAGTTTTGACCTGTTTCTCACCTACTTAAACTTGATTTCAAATAAAGGGGACTCGCATGCCTTTTATATGGGTTTAACTAGGTAAACCACTGCATCTCCTTGAGGAGACAAAACTCAGTCAAGGGGACGTTCTTCTGGATTGTAAGCACTGATGTGCCATCTAAGGAAAGGCTTTCATCTGTGAAATGTTTCAGTGAGCTTCTGGCTTCTACCTCTGATTTTCCGTTATCATAAAATGTTTTAGGATAGCAGGGATGTCTGGAAATTATCTAGTCCAGTATCTGCTTTATTAACTGCAAAGTTGTCTGAGGCTGCTCAGGGTATTTTTCTTCATAGGAGATGGGGTTTAATGGGCTCCGTTAACCTTCTGCCATAACTAGCATCTATTTATGTGCTAAAAATGCCAGCACAGAAGAAGCCAATAGCTGGTCAACATCAAAGCTGCTTCCCTTCCTGTGTAGTGTTAACTACAGCTTCTAGAAGGCTAGTTAATAGATATTCTGGCTTTATTTCTGTTATCCTATTGGATCTCAAAACCCCATGCCCTTGAAACATAGCTTCAAACAATGAAAGAGTGGTCAGCCTTGAAATAAGTTGTGAAACGTGGAGATCCACATCTATTCTTTGTATTTTCTGCTACCTCACTAGAAAGTTGTCACAGCATGTTGATATTCAGACTAGAACTTTCTGCTCTTTGCTGAGGACACAATGCTGAATGCATCAAATAATAGTAACAAAAAATACTGTGGTGTCGCACTTGTTGTGTGTTCATTTTTGGCCCAGTGTTGGCCCATGATTATAAAATAAAAAAAATGTTTAAGATGGGTTTTTTTTTAATTTGAAACTAGCAACACATTTTCCTGTCTGTTTGAAAAGTATGATTCCATCCATAGAATAAGCTTAAAAGTACATATTCAAATATACTGTAGTAATGTAATCAGATCTTAATCTAAATGTTTTACCTGTAAATAATGTTTAATTGGAATGGCAAATACTGACATTCAAAAAGTCTCTTACAAAGGGCCCATATAGCACATTGTTAGCGATGTGAAAAGGCAGTAAAATACCCAGTACCTTGAAAAATCAACCTTCTCAGGATGTAGAAGACCATGGGGGATCAGCTTCACTGCTTTTTGTTTGCTGGGTGAGACACATTACTGGTATGTGTAGTAGCTATCTCTGAAAGTAATCTAGCCCTATAAAATTTTCAACGTTTTATAGGAAAATGTAATCAAAAAGTCCTTTCTTTGAGTGCCATCCACTTGGTAACAGAAGTAAGGATCTTTTTTTCATTTTCTTCACTTGTGATTCTATCTCTTTTTGTCTATTCAACTAAAATGGTAAGCTCCCCACCTCCTTTTTATTTGTTAGTCTGTGTGAGTTGACAGCCATAGTCTGTCCACAGAAAGGAGAAATTTGTATCCTGCTAGTCTCCTGCAGACAACTACAAAGAAATCTGGATCTCCTCAGGCATTAACATTTATTACTCATTGAAGTTAAACTGTGTAACAGAAGTAAAACTTGCACAGAAAACACTGAAATACTAAGTAGGTTCTAAATGTATTGAATTTTCAGTAAGTCAGTAATAATTAAATATTTAAAGATCACTTATTTAAAGGTTTTCCACTATTCACAAGTATTTCATTGTTCAATGCCACATGTAGTTGTGACATGCTTTTAGGAAGCAATCATTACTAAATATGTTGCTGTAATTAAATGCAACTGGAATAAGTTCTCATCTTTATATGTCACTTGATAGAAATAAACAAGTAATAGACCTATGTATACTCATAGAAACAGAGAAATTTGGCTTTATTACAGTGATGACAACCTTGTAAAACATGTATAATACCTAGGCTTAAAATTCTGATTCTCTAAAGAACTCTCAAGTTACTGAATTTCTGGTTGGCATAGAAACAATTCAGTCTTCATAACAGTATCTTGTTCATCTCTTTTTTGATTATAAACAGATAGGTTTATTTATCAGAGTTAAACAAAATTAACATTTTATAAAAGAAAAAATAACTTTGGTTTGCTTGGGTTTTTTCCTTCGTAGCTTTTGAAAAAGCTAAATTAAAACGAGAGAAGGCAAATGCCATAGAAGCTAAGAAAAAAGAGAAAGAAGATAAGGAAAAAAAGAGAGAAGAATTGAAGAAGATTGTGGAAGAAGAAAGGATGAAGAAGAAAGAAGAGAAAGAGAGACTCAAAATAGAAAAGGAAAAAGTAATGCATTTGCAGTTTGTTTTTCATATAGGAACAGTATAATGTCTTTCTAGTTTACTTGGTTTAGTTGCTATCTGCTTCAAGTTATTTTCCATTAACTGGCTTTGGTTCATAAAAATGCACTTCAGAAGAACAGGCAGTTACATGATTATGGATTTGTATTTCTGAGTAACATTATCATTTTAGTTCACAAAAAGTTCACTTTGAAAATACTTCTGAAGTAATGTGGTGGGTTGTTTGTTGTGTTGTTGGGTTTTTGTTGTGGTGTTTTGGTTTGGGGTTTTTTTTTTCCAATAATGCATTACCGTATTTGGTTGTCTTCTATTTCAATGTTAAAGCGAATGTACTGCATCTGATTCACAGCATATTAAATGGTTGTGGGTTTTCTTGTGGTTTCTTTATGGATGAAAATTGCCAAACTTTTTGTCACTTTGAATATGAAGAAATTATTTATTCCTCTGCATTTTACCACAGCCATATTCATTATCAATTTTTATAGTCTCTTTGTGACACCTTTTCAGAAATACTCTTATGTTTTTAGATACCTGTCCCTCAGCCACTTCCCTTTAAAAACCCACCAAAAACCAAACCAAAACAAACCCACACGAAAACACTGACAAAACTTTGTATCTAATTCAACAAAGTATTACCAGTTTACAGTTTACTTCTAAATATTTTTGCCAGTATCTTCTTATAAAAGAAGATTTCATTCTAAATAAATAGGGGTTTGTTTTATTTTCCAGTTTGATTGAAATAGTAAGTGGTGCAGTTCTTGAAACTATAATGGGGTGATCTGACCATATTTTATATATAATTGCTACTCTCTTCTTCAGGAAAGAGAGAAACTGCGTGAAGAAAAAAGAAAATATGTGGAATACCTGAAACAGTGGAGTAAGCCTAGAGAAGATATGGAGTGTGATGATCTTAAGGTATGACTGAATTTGGAATAGCTCAAGCTTGTATTTTACAGGGTCCCCAAGCTAGACTCCTTAATGCAGAGGCAGATCTAGATCTTACCTGAATGCTTGAGGTTGTGATCAACTGCGGTCGTGTCATATTTCCCAGTGGTGATGCTAATGGGATCATCTGCATTCTCACCCTCCAGGAAAAACTCGACAGGCTGTTATGAGACTTAACATGGAACAGATACATTTTTTAAAACACTCATCTTACTGAGAGGAGGGTATTGAGTATGCCTGACTTTTCTGTTAAATATCCAATAAACCTGAGTTACTTAAAAGATTTGAGTCATAAAGAAACCAAATTTTGGCTGCAAAAGGTAGAAGGGACATTAGCTTATTACTCCTGTGGCATTCTTTTGAGTTAAACTTTAGCAGTGTCCTTGCTTAACTAGCATCTTTCTGGTTGATCCTGGAAACCTATAGAAAGTGACAGGAATTTACTTTCCAAAGAACTTTATGCTCTGAACAAGAGTATAGTGTGGCTGTACGTAATGGAAGATTGGCATTTATGTATCCTTTATTGTGACTAATTTTGTCAGGGGACAGCTGAAAGAGGCAAAACTTAGAAACATAAGAATGGGGTTTTAGCTGAGGTACACAGGGAACATGACAGAAGTGCAAAGTGGACAAGTAGGAACAGAAGAGAACATTAAATGAAGCAATAGCACTGGTTGGGAAGAAAGTGAGAATTAAATATATTTGCAAGGAGAGCTGTATAGGCCCTTGAAGATGAATGAGATCTTTTAACTGTGTACAGAAAGAGAGAAGAAACTGAAGAAAGGGAAGTGTTGTCCGAACGAGAGGAAGGTATGCAAAACAGTGCTGCTGTGTTTCAATTGGAAAAGAAAAAGGGAGGAGTGGGAAAGTAGTATCATCACTACAGTGAAAATTGACAGCAGTATGAATTTAGATGAGGAAGCAAGAAGAAAGGTTCATCCACAGACTGCTTTTAAAAAAACCCCTCCTTTCTCAGGAAATGCACAAAATACTTTACTTCTTCTGAAAGCAGAGCATTTGGCATTCTTCTCATCAGTATTTGTGAACTACCTACCACCTTGTGGAAAGGAGCTATCCTTCTGGAAATTGTTTGACTTTGTCTGCTAAGAAACATTAAGTGAAGACAACTATTGAAGCGTTATTAATTTGAAAGTCAAACTCTGTGTTCGACACTGTCATCTGTGATTTGGAGGTGGTGTCTTTAACTGGTCTTGTTACATGGTTACATCAACTCCCTTTAAAATGTCTTCAGCTATTATAACTGCCTTACCAGTGCAAATACCAGAACACCCAGTCGTCAGACATGATCTTGCATATCCTAGCATAGATGGGCGTGGGTTTATGTGAATGTGTTAAGGTTTTCTTTGCTTGTCTTTTGAAAGCAATAATGAGTAACTTTTTAAGAATATGCTTATTTTTGCTTGTCTGGACAGTTCTAGCAAACTTAAATTCAAAACTCTTGTGAAATAATACAGGTTTAAAGGAAACATCTTGGCAGACAGTGTTCTTAACTTGTAGTGGCTTCAAGTTCCTCTTCACAAAGAAACAAAATCAATCACCTTCATGAATGTGAATAAACTTTTATCTCAAAAGATTTGTATTCAAGTTGCATGCTCTTTGGTTTTTAAAGTTAGCACTACCACAGATGTCACCATGATAATTGATTGCATCTTGCAGAACTATTTTCAGGAAAATGTAAAGAAACCCAACTGATACACTCCTTAAAATCACAGACTGGTTTTCATCGGCTGTGTATACACAGAAACAAAATGCAATATTAACTTGTCCCTTTTGGATTGCAGGAACTTCCTGTTCCAATGCCAGTGAAGACAAGATTGCCTCCGGAGATCTTTGGTGATGCTCTGATGGTTTTGGAGTTTTTATATGCTTTTGGAGAACTTTTTGATCTTCAAGATGAATTTCCTGAAGGAGTGACTTTAGGCAAGTTGTCCTTTATGTGGCAAGGTGCCCCAATTTTATGGTGTCCCTTCTCCTACCAAACAACCAAACATAATAAGTACACCCAAGTAGCACTGCTAGAAAATTTTCTGTGCAGCTTTAATATATCAGTGCTTATATGTGCACATCAATCCAATTTTCACAGTCAACTTCTGCAGTGTTTATAAAATCAGAATTAATGTCAATATAGAAGCCGTTAATCTACTTACTGAAATGTATACTTGTACTTTCCTCCTGCAGTTTTATGTTAAGAAAATAATGTTTTGTCAGCACTCTTCCTGACAGCATCAGTTTAGGAATATTTGCAGTAAACTGTGGAAAAGTAACTTGAGTATCATACCTGAAGGGGGAAAAAAAAAAAAAGTGTTTTCATTCTTCAGTACATAATTGTTTTCCAACTTTGCGGCAAAAGTGACGCTTCTTAAACTTTATTCACAGAAGTTTTAGAGGAAGCTCTTGTAGGAAATGACACTGAAGGCCCACTATGTGAATTGCTGTTTTTCTTCCTGACTGCCATCTTTCAGGCAATGGCCGAAGAGGAAGAGGAAGTGGCCAAAGATCAAATAGCTGATGCTGAGACCAAAGGTCAGATCCTTAATTTTACTGCTGAAAAACTGAAATTCCACTGGAATTAACTTTAAACTGCATGACTTACGGCATTCCTTTGCTTAACCTTGTCTTATTATGCATGGATAATGTATGTAAATGGACTTGTTTTTTCCCTTTTATCTGAAATTAAGGCTTTAAACTGGGCATGGAGGGTTGGATCTGGGGGGAAACCGAGAAAAAGCAAGCTCATTGTTACCATAATTGTATCCATCAAAGCATAATAAGCTTTTAACAGCACTGCTTATGTTTTGGAGGTGAAGGAAACTCGTCTTCACTTTCCTTCTCTTCCTTCAGCACTGTTAGATGTTTCTCCTGAGGGTCAAGGAACAAGGCATTTTCCTAAACCTTCCCAAATGTCTTCATCTGTAGCTATAGAAAAAAACTTTGGGACCTAACTAGATTAAAAACTAAAACTCTCCAGCACAGCTATAATGGAGAATTCAATATTCATCGTCCTTCATGACTTCGAAGTATACGCCACACCTCCTGGTTACTGCTGTGCCTCTGTGCTTTTCCAATAAGGGATGTCACAGTCACTGCCTTTGGCCTTCACTCTATGGCTGAAGTTGCCCTTGTTTGTGGAGGCATTTGGTATATGCTAACCATTCCTCAGAAGGAAGTGCAGGCTTTGTTGTAAATTTACATGGTCCTGTGTTTATAGACTGGCAGATTTGCTGACTAGTTAAAGGAGCAGCTTTGACCCTTCTTGCTAGTCTGTATTTCATTAGATGTAGATAGGAACATAAGCATGCTCCTGCTTGAGGTCAGGGGAATCGTGTGGTTCCCACATTAAACAGATGCATGAGGTATGGGAAGGTTTTTTTGATTACTCCCTTGAAGACTACATGTATTCTCATGCTTAGAATTTATGTCCAATCTATAAAATGCCTTTCTATAAAACATGGGCACTATCTTGAGCAATAGAGGCTGTTCTTGTTAATTGAATAAATTTACAGATGTGATATGGTGTTAACAAATTTAGACTGTATTTTAATTACTGTTGAATTTAGCAATTAAACTGTACTAAGAGCATTGCTTGGGGAATACAAGCAAGGATTCCATTATCAGGTAATCATAGAATAGTTTTATTAGAGTATTGTTCATAGGACTGATCAGAAAAAAGTGTGATACAACTTTTATATTTGACTATATGGTGATGGCAGTTGCAAAAATCTGCCATTTCACTTCTTGTTCATAGAATCAAAGAATCATTAAGGTTGGAGAAGACCTCCAAGATCATCAAGTCCAACCATCCCCCCAACACTATCATTACCACTAAACCATGTTCTGAAGTGCCACATCTACACACTTTGAGCACCTCCAGGGATAGTGACCCCACCACCTCCCTGGGCAACCTTATCCAATGCCTCACCATTCTTTCAGTATAGAAATTTTTCCTGATATCCTAATATCTAAATCTACCTTGGCTCAACTTAAGCCCATTTCCTCTTGTCCTATTACTAGTTACAGTGGAGCTGTGGGCAGGGCACTTTATTATCTTTTACTTGCCTTTGAACTTCCATTTTCTTGTCAGTCTTGTTTAGACATCTTCTTTCCCGTAAAAGAATTAGGTGTTTTTGACTTTGTAATTCTGACTAACCAAACTGGTAGTAGTCAGCATGTTTGGTCACTTAATTTCTATACAAGCAGTGTTTCTGCAATAGAAAACACTATGGCTGTGGGATTTTGATGGGTACAGTACTTTCTCAAAGCCTGTTATGTAGATAGAGCGAGAGGGGAGGTGCGGAGGTTAATTCTGCAATGTCTGGCTGACAGTTTTCCAACAACTTCAATCATGATACAAGACTGGTGTGAGTTTGCTTTTCATGTAGTCTTAGTTTGGATTTGTGGCTCTTTATTGGCTTAGTGACTTTAACTGATGAATGATTTCGACTTGAATAAAGTGAAATTGATGAAAGAGCTTATCAAGCTGGAAAAATTTCGGTAACCCTCTGGAGAAATACCTGTAAGTGCTAAGGAAGTAGGAATTTTGCTGTTACTCCCTTTCGCTGCCCTGCTTTCCTGGTCGGTATTGCTACTGTGTGATGCTCCTTATTAAGTGCAGATGCTTGTTTTGTTGAAATCTGGTTTCTTTGTAATGCCTTAGTAATTGTATTTATGCAGTACAGTAAGGCTAAATCTAAGTTCCAGATTACACAGTGAATGGTGATAACTGGTATCAAAATGTCTGATTGGTTTGGCTGGTCTTTCCTAAAAACAAAATAGTGACAGGAAATAACAGTTTGAGGGAACAAAAATGCAGGTGCTCTTGCACTGTTATTTGTTTTTACTTTCAAGTGTGCTTATGGATTTGTTTTTGCTGCCTTTTGTGTTGCCATTGTGCATGTTTTGTGCATTGGGGTTGCTTTAACAGCTTGTATATAGGGAGAACAGCATATAGCATGTAGTGCATGTCCTTAGCTTTTAGTTGGATTGTTGGTTGTGTTTAAAACTATGTAAATTTTAATTTTGATGTTGAGTTTTGAATACATTGATGCTTTTGTAAATACCAATCCTCTTCTCGCTTTGTCTGCAAATTTTGAAAAATAGCTTGCTTTCCTCCCCTCCACAGTACACGTTTTAATTTTCACTAGAATAAAGTGTTTATTTCCTTAAAGATTTAACAGAGGCTTTGGATGAAGATGCAGACCCCACAAAATCTGCACTGTCTGCAGTTGCAACTTTGGCAGCTGCATGGCCCCAGTTACATCAGGGTATGTGTGGGTTTCACTTCTTGTTTTGTTACTGTTCTTATTTTGCTCTGTATTTTAAAGCATATTTTTTTATATATTTATATACATTTAAATATCTATTTAAAATAACTGTTCATTCTTCTCAACTGTAGGATGCAATTTGAAAAACTTGGATCTTGATAGCTGCACTCTTTCTGAGATTCTCAGACTTCACATTCTAGCATCAGGTGCTGATGTAACATCAGCCAATGCAAAATACCGTTACCAGAAACGAGGAGGGTTTGATGCTACTGATGATGCTTGCATGGAGCTGAGACTAAGTAATCCCGGTCTCCTGAAGAAACTTTCAAGTACTTCAGTGTATGATTTGTTGCCAGGTAATAAAAGACAGTAAATGATAGATATTACTTGATGAGCAATCTAATAATGGGTTTTGTAACTGCTTCAGATTAATAATGGTCAAAATTTATTCTATCATATAATAATTTATGTTGGAAAGGACCTCTGGGCATCACTTAGACCAGCAGCCACCCGCTTTGCTCCAGTCCCACCATCAGGTCCCACCAGATCAGATACTGCAGAGCTAGGCAGTCTCATTGTTTCTGAGTAGCATTTTAAATTCCCATCTGAAAAATTGTTAGTTTTACTTGGGGGGGGGAATCTCCCTGGGGAGAGCATCTGAGTGTTTGATTCAGCCCCTGCTTTTTAGTGATAAAAGTTAATAAATTAATCTAAAATTAAAATGTATTAAAATAATTAAATTTTTAATAAGTTAAAAAGAAATGCTCACATCTTTGAACAAGATGGATATTTCAGAAAATGCCTCTGCAACTGCAGGTAGTGCACTACTGTTCACTTTTTCCCAAATTAGAATCTTCAGCCTGGAGTGCGTAAGAGTAGGTCTTATTTATCAGTTGTGTAATGAAATATAAAAATTGGTCTGTATTTTATTAGGAGAAAAGATGAAAATCCTTCACGCCCTCTGTGGGAAACTTCTGACTCTTGTCTCCACGCGAGATTTCATTGAGGACTCCGTTGATGTGCTACGACAGGCAAAACAGGAGTTCAGAGAATTAAAGGCAGAGCAGCATCGCAAAGAACGAGAGGCGGCAGCAGCAAGGTAATACTAGGATATATGAAAGCTACCTTTCATTGCTACAGATTAGATTAATTCTTCGATTGCAAAAGACATATGAGGAAAAAACAGTAGTGTTTGTGTTTCATACTGGTTTCTTGACACCCTAGACAGGAGTGAAACTTTATTTTGCTGGACATTGTCCTTTCCTACGTTACTGTTATTTTTAGATGATGCTGGAATATAAAAGAAGAAAAAAAATGGGGCCAGATCATATACTAGATTAATTGCTACTGGTTTTCTATGTTCTTCTTACTTTAGGATACGTAAGAGGAAAGAAGAAAGGTTAAAAGAACAAGAGTTAAAAATGAAAGAGAAACAAGAAAAGCTAAAGGAAGAGGAGCAACGAAACCCTGCTGTAGAAGTATCCATTGGGTATGCTACATGCTCTTACTGTGATACATACGTACAGCGTTGTGCAGTCATGCAGCCAAGCTTTAGCTATGTAGTATTCATTGACTTGATCATGTACTACACAAAGGTATATTTTAATTTAACTAGCACTTAATGTTGATTTTAAAAAGTGATTTTTTATTATAATTCTGTTGAAAGCTTGACAGTTTTACCTACTGACAAGAGAAACTTGCAAAATCTAATTTGTTGGTTTGTGGTTTTTGCATTACTTTTTGTCTTGCATTGATTTCATGTCTCTGAATATTTTCTTAATAGACTATTTTAGTTTGCTTTTTAATTTGAGGAACTGGTCTGATCTGAGTTAAGTAATGATGACCTCACATAACAGTTTATGAATGAAATGTAGTTGCATCTTTTTTTTAAAAAAAAATGCTGTGCTATCCCAGGTTATTTCCATAAAACCAAGGTGTTTTTTATTCTATTAATAAAACTATATGGTTTCAGGTGGTAAGATTCATGCACAGGCAGCTGTATAGGATTCCAGAAAAAATTGCAAAGTGTATATACAACACTTTATCTTTACCTGCTTGAGGAAGGGAGTTAGTTAAATAAATCTGCTTGCAAAAGGTGAGCATGGGCCAAGCACAGATTTGTGCTGGTTTTGAAACTATAATTGAAAAAAATAAAATAAATGTTATCCTGTAATGGTTGCATGTAGTTCTGTAGGTTTTTAATTGCATTCGCTAGATGAAGGAAAACTATGTAATAAACATTTTTTAAAGTGATATACATTTTGATGAGGGAACTCTTCATTAGTCACAAAAAACCGCCCGACAGTTCAGGTCAGTAGAACCACCTGAAGATGTCTCCCAAAAGGATCTGATTATAATAATTCTTTCCAAACGAAAGAGTGAATACCAAAGAGCAGGTTTCTCTTCAATATAGATTTTTCCATTTACAGTTCAGTGGTTTTCTTCTGGGTTTTAATATATTCTGTGACTTATAATGCTTTTTAAAAGTAAACTTTATTTTTGAGTAGCTTTACTACTTCTGAGAGTAAAATACTGTTTGTGTTGAAGATGCCATAATCTGCTGTGTTTTGTGGTTATGATTTTTGGGGTTTGGTTTGGGTTTTTTTTCCTCATTTTATTGAACTTTTAATACATGGTTGGTCAGTTAGTCACCTTTAGTTTATTTTATTGTGTCAGGGAGGAGGAACGAGAAGACCTTGATACTAGTACAGAAAGCAAAGAAATTGAACATAAAGAGCAAGACATGGACACAGTGACAGAGGATGAAGAAGAGCTGGGACCAAACAAAAAACAAAGAAGGGGTAACACTATAATGTATCTGTTCATTTGCATATATGTAGGTACACATACATGCACCTGGGAAGTTCTTGGGTTTTATAGTCAGTTTATTATAAAGTATCAATCTTTCCTGTAATTTATTAAAGGAAAAGAAAATCAAAACCAAAACACACAAGAAAACCCCCAAACAAACACCCCCACCCCACCCCCCTTCCCACCCCCTG
>JAAGNO010024910.1:39358-58622 GCA_033439905.1 Ceryle rudis
AAAAAACACACAAAACCTCACCAAACATGGTCATAATGGGCTGTTATTGAGCTGGCCTGATAACAGTTCTAGCAGTCAGCTGTATGTTCTTTCACACTTCTGTTTCTTCTTGTCTTCCATACTTGTCTGGATTCCTTTTCTGTTTAAAAAAACCCGGGCTTTTGCCTGACAAACCATTACAGTTTTGGGTAGTGCCCTCAGAGTTGTTGGAGTCTTACCTAATAGGTTATGGTGTGGGTTTGATCCTTTTTATTAGGAAGCTGCAAAAATAACAGGTATTTTAAACAGGTGGTTGGGTTTAATTTGCCTTTGTGGATGAAGCAGCACGCGCTCTACACAAGAATGCAACCAAATTTCATTTTCTCAGCAGTGTGTTAGTAGGAGCAGTAAATGGCACAGCCTGATACTTGTAACTAAACATAAATATCACCACAGGAGGATGAATTATTAATGGTGTGGGCTGCTACCTCATCTGTGTCATTCTCCCTGTGAAGGCTTTGTGCTAGCATCTGTGCAAGTGAAAGACCAGGATGACTGTGGACTTAAGGTTGCAAACTTGTACAGTTTACAGCAGTACCTGGGATAGAAATTCGGAGTCATTCAGTAATACAGGTTTGCATATCCACTACAGCCTTATGATGGCAAAACAGTGAAGTTTTAAATAGAATTTCGTTTTTCAAATGCCCACATTTGAGGTGCTTGGAGGGCAAACAAGTGTTATTTCATTCCTTCAGTCGGAAAAACTGAAGGTCACACTGGCAGCATCTTTTAGCATTGCACTTGTCAATTACAAGATGCACATGACTATCAGGACCTGTCTGTTTGGTAAACTACAATGTGAACTGGGGTATTTTCAGGTGGTACACGTTGAGGGGAAAATATGGTTGTGTATATATAGATTTTTTTTAAAATATTGGATAAAGTTACATAGCTGAGTTTGCAATTAAAGCTCTTATATAGGAGTCTGGTTTTGCTTGAGGTCTCTGGGGGATTTAAGTTGATCATTTTAAGAATCATAAATTAAGTCCAAGACACAGTTGCTATTCAGTAATGAAACTGCTAGGATTTTCCTTCATCATTATGAGATACCTTTATAATACACGTTAAAGTTCTTAAAATTCTGGTTCTATATTTCATGGTATTAAAAATTACAAGGTCAGTAAATGAGTAGTTCCTGCAATTTGAAGGTACACTAAAGACGGCTAATTCTTTATTGAGGGAAGGGGGTTAAACACTTGCATTTTTCTTTAATAAAACTAGTACTGTTTCATGACTGAGCTGATGGTCCTTGACAGTGTAAGCATAGTTAGTCAGAAAGGGACAGAAGCCAAACCCACCCTTTACTTGAGTTTTTGATTAAATAAAGACTTTTATAAGAGTGTTGCTATCATTCTTCTTCCTTTAACTTTTAGGAAGGAGAGGGCAAAATGGATATAAAGAATTTACAAGACAAGAAGATACCACTTGTGAAAAGAGTGAGCCTCTTACTACTGAAGACGAAGAAGCTTTAAAACAGGAGCAACAAAAGAAAGAGAAGGAACTGTTAGAAAAGATTCAGAATGCAACAGCCTGCACAAATATCACCCCATTAGGTCGTGACCGTCTGTACCGACGCTACTGGATTTTCCCCTCTGTTCCTGGATTGTTTATAGAAGAGGACTATTCTGGTCTCACAGAAGACATGTTGTTGCCTCGAACCTCTACCTTCCAGAATAGCGTACAGTCTTGCACAAATGAACCTCAGGTATTCAGTAAAACTGGAGAGTCTTTGAAATCCTCTGAATCTACCTCCAATATTGACCAAGATTCACACACCAGTGTTGTTGTAGAGGTGCCAAGGCCAGTATATAAACCAAACCGTTGGTGCTTTTACAATTCTCGGGAACAACTGGACCAACTCCTAGAGGCTCTCAATTCCCGAGGACATAGGGAGAGTGCCTTAAAAGAAACTCTTTTACAAGAGAAAAGTAGAATATATGAACAACTGAGCAGATTTCCTGTGGAAAAATTCCATATTCCAGGTAAATAAAAGGTTCCTGATATTAACTTGCTTCCACAGCTATAATTTATGTAAAATATTCTAGAAACCTCTAATTCTTATTTAACCGTAATTCCTAAAAAATAGGAATTAAGCATTGTTTCCCTGCATGGATAACAGGTTTGGTGTGTTTTGGGGTTTTATTGGTTTGGGGGTTTTTTTGTATTTTGGTTTGGGTTTTGTTTGTGTTTGTTTGGTTTGGTTGGTTTTTGGTCATATGTTTTTGGTTTTGTTTTCTTTCCCCTGATGGATCTTTGTGGTGGTTTTTCTGGTGCTTTAAGCTCAAACAAACAAACAAAAGGCAACTTTTCTGTTATCTTACCGTGTAGTAAAATGGGATTCTCTTTCAAACAAACTTCTTTAGGAAGTAATTTTTGATTTGGGAAAAGATTAACTGGGGAATAAAGATTAATACCTGCTAAAGGTAAATCATAGTATTGATCTTCTGATGTCCTCCTTTCCAGTACGATAAAAGGAGACACAAGGTATGACACGGGAGACAGAAACATCACAAAGGGAGGAAATTACTGTGTTACTTGATTTGTTGAGTAGGACATGTTCTTTCATAACGTTATAATGCTTGAAGTTATTTGGAAGCCTTTACTGCCCTGCTGTAAACAGGGGAACGATGGCTTATTGCAGGCTCATACTAAAACCTTTAGAAGGAAGTAAAAATAGTGTAGCTGTGTTAGTTGTTTTGTGAGCCAACATCAGTGTGGTGGTTTTGGGTTTTT
Source organism: Ceryle rudis (assembly GCA_033439905.1). Classification (NCBI taxonomy): domain Eukaryota; kingdom Metazoa; phylum Chordata; class Aves; order Coraciiformes; family Cerylidae; genus Ceryle; species Ceryle rudis. The sequence continues at coordinate 42,131 of JAAGNO010024910.1, forward strand.
TTTTTTTTTTTTTTTTTTTTTTTTTTTTTTTTTTTTTTTTTTTTTTTCTTTCTCTTCTCCTCTTTTCCTCTTTTGGCAGAGGCTCGTTACAGGAGGAGATGACGTCTGCCAAATACTGCTGCTTTTATGGGTTTCAAAATGTAGGACTGTGTTTAAAACCATTCTAGCCTACCTAACATTTAGGGTGTTTTTTGTTTTGTTTTTTTTTTTTTTCCCCTCATTCTCCTAGCCCAGTATTTTGCCATTTATTGGCAAGGCATTAGATTCAATCACTGGTAAAATTCTGCATACACAAGCTTGCAGCTGGCTTATTTGTGATGTATTGGTGGGTAGAGGATGTTACCAAAATGAAACTCCCAAGGGTAATGTTTAAGAAATTGCATTTTGATTTGTATTATGCCAAAGTACTGCAAGGATTTTGGTGTTGGGGCAAGGGAGAATTACGTATACCAGAGCTGAGTTGTTTTACTGCAATGTGTATCCCACGACTTGCTGTTAACATGTCAAATACTACTAAATCCATAACTGATCTACCATGTCTTTTGGTGGAAACTAGTACAGGACAAGAGTTTCATCATAGTAATTAAGCTTTATTTGTAGGCCTTGTGGCTATGTTGGTGCTTTTTGGTGAGAAAACATCTATTTTTTTCTGATATGTTTGTGTGTGTGGTTCCTTACTTTCCTAGTTGCTTCACCTTTATTTGTATTTCACGTGTTGCTTTCTGCCCTGAAACAACCTGATTTCCCCAATCACAGATTTTTCTTCTCTTTCTGTGTTGGAATTGTAGAATAACATTGATTTTAAAAAAGAAAGAAAGAAATGCAGCTTTGACTTCAGTAAACTACAGAACATCCAAATGCAGTGGTGTGCAATACCAATGCTGCCTCCCTTGTGTGATAAGCAGTGATTAAGTGGCTGAGTCTAGCTGTAATTTGGAGAGTGTTTTACTGGGGTGGATTTCAGCTGCTGCCCTGTTGCCCTCACTTTCAGGACAAGTGAGAACTACTCTGTGATTCTCCTGAGCTCTAGACCACCCTTCTTCGTTTTCTAATTCCCAGTCAAAAGAGCATGGAAATAGAATCACTGTGCTATTACTTGATTTTATTCCTGTATCCATTAACTTTTCCTCATCAATTATTTGCAAGCCTATTGCTGCTGTTTCAGTTCTGCTCACACACACACACACACACTATATATATATATATTAAAAAAAATTCATTTCCTTTTGTTTCAAACCAAAATGGGCATTTCCCACATCAGAGTAAGCAAGTACCCATTTTGAGAATATTTGTGTGGTTGCTTTCAGTTACAGGGAATTGTTTCCCCAAATGAGAGCATCTTAGAAATTCAACCTGTACTTCCTTAACAACAACTTCATGGTAATTTTGGATTCACTACCTCACAGTTCTTGCATGTACCTTCTCATCGCTGCACTCATAGGGTTTAAGGTAAATCCTGCAAATAGAAACATTTGCCACCTATGCAGATTTTCAAGCACTAATTTAGGATCTGGGCATGCTCTCGGCACCTTCCTGTGACTTTTGCATGAATTTTCAGTTCTCTTACGAAGAGGATTTTACTTGACAGCCCATTATCAGCTCTTCCCTTCTTTTTCACTGCTTTTAATTAGAAGACACAGTCTAGTCTGTGCCTGTGTCATATTATCTGTATGTTTGATTTATTAATTTTTAATACTTTTAAAGTTAGATTTTAAAAAAGAGATTATATCTTGTTTTGTTAGTTTTTGCAGTTGTCAATTGCACATGCTCCTTTTAAGTGGTGTTATCCAGGAAAGAAAACTGGAGTTCTGTGAAGTAAGGGCCACCAAATATGAAAAATACTAGAAATGTGACTTTATTCTTCTCTTTCTTGGTGTCTCTTTTTTTTTTTTTTTTTTTCCTTGCACTTACAGCAGAGAGATGTTGATTATCTATTACTTTAGAAAGCATTTTAAGACAAAAGAATGACTTCTAAATTGACAAGAATTTTTCATCTTGTGTATTGGAATGAGCAAATGCTTATCTATAGGTTCTTCCTTTAAAAGTATACTCTGGTTGCATCAGACACCGTAGTTGGCGTGGAGCTGTTGGTAACTGTTGCTACAGGAAGGGAGTTTTGAACATGTGTGTACGGTTTTGTTCTGCCCTGTATTACTTTTGTACCCTCCACCAGCAAATACTTTAAGAAGCAAAGTCCCCTAACATGAAGTTACTTGATATTTTTGCAGACAAACCTCAGAGTGACACCCGTCCTCCTTCTGGACGGGGAAGGATGCAGAACGCCCACGATGGATCTCATGTGTCTGCAGAGAAGCAGCTTGAACTGAGACTTAGAGACTTCCTTTTGGACATTGAAGACAGGATCTACCAAGGAACATTGGGGGCTATTAAGGTATTTGGGAATTGTAGAATATCTAGGAGCACGGTGGTGCCGTTGAGTCTGCAAAGTAAATGAGAGCTCTTGCATGCTGTGGGTTTTACTAAAAGAATAATTACGTACAGGCAGTAATTGACACTAAAAGTTTGTGGCCTTTAAAACTTCACATTTGCATGTTTGCTTCAGGTTACAGACAGACAGTCTTGGAGAGCAGCCTTAGAACATGGGCGGTATGAGTTTCTGAATGATGAAAACAAAGAAAATGGTATAATTAAAACTGTGAATGAGGAATCTGAAGAAATGGAAACTAATGATCAAGATAAATTTCTTGTGAAAGACAGGTAAGAGCTATGGTTTAAATAGTTTCTCTTCCCTGTGGGTTTTATAGCAGTGCTCTGGGTTTTTTAACCTTAAAATTGGTTTTATCCTCAAATTCTTTGGAATAGCATTTTTAAAGATCCAAGTTGTAAAGTGTGAGATTTTCTGCATTTCTAAATGGCACTTTTATTACCCTATATGTCTAAACCACCAATTTTTAGAACTGCTACTTTTTGGATATTACACTGTTGAAAGTGAGTATTAATTATCAAGTAAGTATGGGAATTCATTTGAAAATCATTTAAAATGCGGAGAAAGTTACTCTGGCAATTTCTGTCTTATTTTTCATGTAGGGGAGGAGAAGGAAACACAACACGCACACAAAAAAAACCCCAAACACACAAAACCACAAAAAAACAACACTTCATGGAAAGAGTAGCAGTGTTTAAAAGAGAAAATGTTGAGAATAACAAACTGTTGGTTGAACTGGCCAGTATACCTCTTCTCAAGTCACAGTAAGAACCATCAGTGCAACAGGCCCTGGTCTGCATTACCCTTTAGCACTGCAGCAGAACTGAGATAAAATTTTATAATTATGAACACTGATGCTTCTGTAGAGCAAGCTGCAGCACAGTAGAAGAGATGAAACCTCAGATCATGTAGTGTTGCAACTCTAAAATTGTTTTGTTGGGTTTTGTTTGTTTTTTAAACAAGCACTTGTGACAGATGTGGGTCTCTGCATTATATTTGTTTTAAACTATAGAAACTGAAGATTTCTAAATGTTTAATTTTCAGAAGTCGTGTGAAAAGCATGTGGCTACCTTAATTTACTTAATACATATAAAATTGTATGTCTTAATAGGTTGTGAATGTTGAAATATTGCAGGAAAAAAAAATTCATTGGAGGTGATTGTTGTACTAACATACTGTTTGCTTATCTATTCTGTAAGGTTCTCTGCAATTAGACTATTTCATGAAAGCTGTATTTCTGAGTGGACTCTTGAATGCTGGACGTTGGATTTTAAACTTTTATTTCAGTTTGCTGAACTAGTATTTTCTTGTAAGACTGTCCTTCAGATTCGAGTTCCCTAATTGCATGTGAAATGGATGTTCTTTATGTTAATGACACAATTTACAGGCATTTACTTCCTGAAAACATAGCTTCTTAATTAAAAGACTGGAATATTTCTAAAATTCTCTATCTCTGGTTACCTTGGGCACTTGCTCCACTCTCAGTTCAATTGCAAAAGCTTGGTTTTTTCTCTTTTTTTTTTTTTCTTTTCTTTTTTTTTTTTTTTCTTTTTTTAAATTTCCCATTTGATACTGACTCTGTCAAAGTTTCTGAATAAAGTCTTCTCTAATAAAGTCCTGCATATTAAAAAAAACAGGCTATGGGATTTTAAAATCATGTGACAGATTGCTTTTGATGCTGGGCTTTTTATCTACCTTGGAGCAAGTGACATCTCATTAAGACCTTGGAGTCTGACTAGTGAAATGTAAATAACTATGCAGCTTTTTTTCTATTTGCTTTCAGCCTCTCAAAATGTATGTGACTGCAAGATATAATGAACAGCTTTTAAGTGTGAAAAAAGACCAGGGACAACCAAAAGCGCTGCTCATTCATCAGAGTAAAGCAGAATCCAGACAGTCTTAATTAGTTTGGGGTTTGGTTTTGTTTTTTTTTTATAAACCCCAAGTAGAAATTGAATTTTATTTTCATTAGTGCAAGTTGTTCTCTTACACTATACTTGTTTGTGGTTCAGGAAGATTAACTGCACTTTGAAATTATTACTTAGTCTTCCGTCAAAGAACGCTGTTTTATTGAAAACTTATACTTTTTTTTTTTTTTAATTTCCCCTTACGTGAAGAGATAATACTTTAGAAAAAACTCTCCAAGGATGAGAATGTATAAGTTAAAAATTCCTGGTTTAAAATACTAACATTGCTTTCTTTTTTCTAATTTCTTTTCAAAAATCTTACTAATTGTGGGGTTATATGTAGTTGAACTTCTGAATCATGGGGACTACATTCCACAGAAATCTCTCATAAACGAGCTGATGGATGTAGCATCAAATCCTCTAGAAATATTAATAATCGTATTGAAATTTGTCATCCACATTTCTTGAAACTGAGTTAACTTTGTTACCTAAAGATGATTTATCTATATTAACTAGACTAATTAAGTGAACTCAAGAACTGGGATAACTAAGCACACCTATGCAGTACCTGTTCATGTCTGTACTCCATGCATGTAAATGAAATTAAAATAAAAATGTACTGTGGATACAGACCAGTGCAAATATTTATGGTGTTAAATTCAAAGTATGGGTTTAAAAAAAAAAAAAGTATAATTTAATGCATTTTTATTCTAGACTCGTTGGATTAAAAACTGAAGCTCCAAGTGCTGCATCAACAAGTACAAGTACTCCTCAGCCAGTTAGTAATGTGGTCCACTACCTGGCATCTGCACTGCTTCAGATAGAACAAGGGATTGAGCGCAGGTTTCTCAAAGCACCTCTTGGTAAGCTTTCAGAGTTGAAACTAAGTATCTCTAATTTTGTGTAAGATTTGGGGGGGGACACCAAAAGAATGCCATCCAGAAACCAGACAAAAGCCACTTGCTTCTTTTCTAAGACTAGATGCTTTAGAGGGATGTGTTTGGAGGAAAGAACAAATAGCTAACCTATTGCCATGTACCATTGTAAAATTAAAAACATTAGATTGTCAGTTTACAAGACCATAGATCATCAGGAAATATTAATATTTTTCTTATTATTCTGCATGTCCTGAACTACATATATTAATTAACAGCCTATTTTACTATTCAATATATGTCTATTTAACCTGAATGATTTCAGTGATCTTACGTGGCCCTACAATTACACTGATGCACTGGAAGACAAATTGTACCCCTAGGCAGAAATGGGTGAGCTTTCTGGGGGAATACTCTAACTCAACATTACTGTTGGGGCCCATATATTGTGCAACTATACAGTGAGTTTCTTCTGTGCATATTTTGTAGGCTGTAAAAATGTGTGCTCCTTTTTATGCTGTTTCTGTAAAAGTCATGTAGGCCTGGTTTATCTGAATCCCCTTGTTTGCAATAACAGAATATTTACAGTAAACACAGTGAAGTTTTACACTGCAAACTTTCCAATCCTCGGGCTTTGCATTCATCCTGTAAAACTTGGAAGTAAAATTAAAATTTAAACCAAAGCATTTTTACAGTTTAACACGGATTACTTCCTTGAATTCTTCTGAGGTGCTCTAGGGTTGAGAGAGGGGATCCAAAATCCATAAAGTCACTTTGTTTTCCAGTGATCTCTCAGGTCTGTATTCCTTGGAATCCTTTTGCAACAAAACTGGGGGTTTCTCTTTTGTCTTGAAGTGTGTAAAGGTGGTTCATCCTTTCCGAGGCAGGTGTCTATGACAGGCTTCCCTCAGGATGCCACTGTGCTCTGTGCTTGGCCAGGCTGCTTTTCTTCTCATCCCCAAGAGTTGCAGCGTGGTTCATCAGTGCAGCACATACCGGGGTCCTCCAGAGCATCCTCTTTATCAGAGGACAGTATCAGTTTAAGATTACGTATCCTTAGGCTCTGGCAGATTTTGCTGCATTAGTTGTAAGATGAAAATGCAGGTTTTTGTGTATTAACACTGGGTATTAGTGCTCTGTGACCTAAAACTGTTTCTGCATCTCGGCTTTTGCATAGAGTCTGGTGTCCGTGTAACAGTTGCCACTGAAGAGGTGTTTGAGCTATGTTTGGGCAAGAGACTCTGACACATGGGCATGGGTTCCCATCACAAGCTTTTGTTATCAGTGTTGATAACCTCTAGAACAGGGAAATGTAGCAAATGATGCACTAGTAGAAAGGGAAGAGCATAGGAGTAGTTTAAACCACAGCTGCTTAAAAGCTTTACTCAGGAAAGTGTCTGGCCACCTCAAGTATGTCTGTCTTTTCCAAGCCATGCATGATAGGGCTTATTTCCTGCTATATGACTAGATTTACAGTGTGTGCGTGGGGCAGTTAATTGACAGAACATCTAGCATTTGTCATATTTACTCTGTAGGTGCATCTTGTAAATGCATTGTGCAGTATATGTTTTTGATTTCAAACACTGAGTATTTTGGCAGCAGCATCTCGCTGACAGCTCTTAAGTTTACCACAGCGTGCCCTTAAGGGGAAAAACGTGGCTATTAGTAGGTTGTGGCCATAGATTGGGCATCCTGAGTTAAAGGACTTAAAAGAAGAAAAGTGTCCCTGAAGTATTGGAAGGTTTTTTTTAAAATCTTCCTGCATCCTTTTTTTTTTTTTTTCCCCGGTGGTTCCAACATGATGGTTCATGGTTTCGCCTGACCATTTGATGATAGTGTGGTTTCTTGTTTGTTTTTAATTTTGAGATTCCTGTTTTCCTTTAGATGCTTTCTAATGTATGACAAAGTACATAGAGAAATCTTACGTTATTTGCATTTGTTGAATTTCATGTTCTTACTGTGCCTGTGCATCTCTTCTGCTCTGAAGAACGGTACCACTGTAAGATGCTACTGTAATGTTATAGAGTAACCTACGTAGCTGAGGGAGCAGGAAGGATCCCAGGCCTGCTCTTCTCTGGCTTACTGCCCTAACTGCAACAGTGTCAGGTTCCTTCTTCTTTGCCGTACCTTTGATGCCAGCTGTCTCATGGTTTTGGTTACGTAATGGGCCACTTTTAGCAGGAGATGAGTCTGAATGGAAGCAAAATTTCAGTTTTGTCACTAGAGAGCTCTTGGAGTTGCTGTGGCTTTGAGTGGCTCTGTAGTAAAGAAAGCTTAAAACACACTCCTATTCACTGATGATTTTCTGACTGCTAGGCAATTAGTTACATGCAAGGTGCTCTGACTTGCGAGCTTCTGGGCATGACCAGAAGGTGCAACTGCAGTGTCAAGGAAACTTCTGTTTGAGAGGCATCTGGCAAATTCAAGAACTTCAGAGGTCAAGCAGCAGTCCTGGATGCAGCCCTTTCTGGATATAATTCTTCAGTGTTTTCAGACATGTTTTAAAAAAGAAGAGTGTAAAATTTGCATGATCTTATATGCAGCTTAACTCCCCCAGTTGGAAACTATGGCTTTGAATGCTCCCACAGCAAGTTCTGTTTCTTAATTTGCAACTTGCATATGTAAAACAGGCAAAGAAAAACTTGAGGTGTTTGCGGTGTTACTAAATCCTTTAATAATAGGTAGACACTGCTGCTTGCTCAGGGACAGCCTTGTGCTTAGAGCTGTGATGCCCTCTTTCACTGACCACTCCAGAAAGTGGCCAGCAGTAGTCTGATGATAGAAATTATGTTTTCGTTTGTAACCACTGGGTTTTGGTTTGTGTGTGTGTTTGTTGTTTGAGGTTTTGTTGTGTTTCGGGTGTTGTTTCGTTTGGTTGTGGGGTTTTTGTTTGGTTGGTTGGTCGGTCGGTTGGGTTTTTGTTGTGTTTTATTTGCCTGTTCTTACAGATCATTGTCCACACGCTATTTTTTTTTTTTTCCCTATCAGGGAGGGTTTTTTTATAGCTCTTCCAACTATTTAATGGAACAGTCTCCTAGACAGAATGTCTGTATATCTGTTTGCAATGTTAAACCTGACAAACCCAACATTTTAGGCTTATTTAATTAGCACTGAAGTAAAACCATAGAAAGTCAAGTAAGTACTAGGAGTTCTGTTTTGGCGGCAGCGTGGGGGAACACTTTAAATAAAAAGAGTACCTCAGTATTTCTGCTTTAAACCAAACTGAACGTGCTTTGTCATTGTCATCATTTCAGTTGTTGCCTTCACTGTGGTGTTTCTTTTCCCTCCCTCTTTGCTGTGCCCTGTTACTATTAGACAGTATATAGATAGATAGATACAGAACCATACCTACCAGTTTTTAGGTTTTGCTCGCTTTTATTTACATATTCTAGCACAGTGAAATTCACTGCAGTCACTGGCAAGTTTGTCCTGGTGGCCTCCAGGGTGCAGAGCAGACAAAGGGACCAAGCGCAGCAATAAAAGGACCAGCTGCTCCTCTCTGCTCCGTTTTTGTTCTGAGGCTCTATCAGGCTGCCAAGAGCCTTGCTGGTGATTCTGATAAGTTTAGAGTTGAAGTGCATTGAGGTGCATACCAAATATTCAAGTGTTATAGCCAAGAAAAGACTGACACAGAAGACAGCAATGAAAAGGAGGTGTAGAAACCCCTGAAACAGCACCCTCTGCCTTGCAGAGCTGCTAGATGGCCACCGATCCATCTGGTGATTAAATGTAACAGGACTTGAATTGTATGCATTTCTTAATTATGGATTGTGTTTTATAAATCCTTTCATTGCATGCTAGCTATGAAAATTTGGTTTTTCTTCCTTCAGGTCAGCCTAAGATAATCTTTGGGGAGAATCCCAAGGGGGGTGCAGCTTGCAGTGCATGTCTTTCCTGCAAAAATTCTGAGTTAAGAAGTAAAAAAGGCTTTTTTTTTTTTCTTCCCTTTCCCCCCCCCCCCATCTCCTGAGTAGCTCTTTGGAAACTCTAAGGTGCTACTTCTCAGATAAAAAAAAAAAAATATGTTTGAGGGGGAAGAAATGCATGTAATTTTTATTGTGATTTTTTGCTTCATTTTGATATAAATTACTTTTCCTTACATTTAAAAATACTTAGCAGTGGAGAAGTAGGTCCCATCATTCCTATTACATAGATGTGAAAACTGAGGTATAAAATTAAAGTGATTTGGTTTTCCTGGGGTTCTGTGAGGAAGCCACAAAAAAACGCCTGCCTTTTGCAGTAGTTGGGGACTTTAGTCAGTAGTCACCCTTCAGATTTCCATATGAAAGGTTGGATTCGAATTCATGGGAGTACCTTTGTGACTGATATTGGGAACCATTTATTTCGTTTTTAACTTGTACCGTGCACTTCTTTCTGGACAAAGAGAAAATACAGCTTCTTCACTGCATTTTGCTTTTCTTACACTGTTCCTTTCTTTATAAATTGACAATTTTTGTTTCTTCTACTCTCAAATTTGTTTCCTTTTCTATTTATAGCTGTCCTTCTCATAATAGTATCAGACAACTTCCAGCAGTGAACTGGGATAGGATTAGTATTTATGTGTGCTTTGTTCTTGGGCTTTTGTTACTTCCCTGCAGAGTTTCATGAGCAGGGGCAGCAAAGGTGGAAGTGAGCGCTTTTTTTTTTTTTTTTTTTTTTTTTTTTATGATGAAGAAATGTTGTTTACCCTTCAGAGAAGGCAATCAAAGAAGTTACCTTGCATTCGGAGCAGATGAGGTTTACTGTGACTCTTCCTGGGAGAGTAAATTCACCATTTTAATATTTGAAAACAGTGCTGCACAAAAATATCTCTGTCATTTTCCATGGACAGATGAGAGAGTTCTCTTGGTCCTTGAGCACTATGCCCATGAACTGGTTACGTTTTGGAGATGTTAGGAGGTTTGCAGTAGCATAGATGAGACAACTTGTTTGCTGAGAGAAAAATCTGTGGTCAGTAAGCTGCTTTTATAGACATTTGTCCTGTAGATGGACTGAAAGGTAAGGGAGGGTATGTTTAAGAGCTTTCAGTTTGTCTTTCTTTTGTAGTGGGAGTCAAAGATTTATCCTGGGATGTGCAATTCCTCCATGCAGATTATGATCTTGCCCTCCCTGCCTATCTGTTTTGACATGTGTGTGTTGGGAACCACTGTTCTAGTTACATTTTTAGATGACACAAGTATGGCTTATAAAAATTAATTACGAAATAAATCTGCCATGCTTCAAAATGGTATATGAAATAACTTTATGAATTTAATGTTAGGTAATGAAGAAGATGATAAAAGGAACCACTGGGGGGATAAAAAGAGGAAGAGAGTGGAAGACAAGACTAGTCAGAGAGATGGTAAATTTTAAATGTTACTTGTATTGCTAAGAATTAGAAAGTACTAAATATTTTTTTCAGGCTGACTTTTTTACTTCAGTAATTTTGTAGCCAGTATCTTACATAGAAGAAATTGCAGTATTGAAGCCAAAGGTTTAAACATGGGTAGTAAAACAAATGCATCTCAAACATTTTAAAAAAATAATTAAATGTTCTGCAACCAGAGATAAAGAACTGTTGTGTTTTGTTGGTGGTTTCTTTTTTATCACTTTGGGACAGAAATCTGCATGTTCACATAATCCTTTTTTTTAACCCTCCTTTCTCTTAATTCCCCTGTTGGGGATTTTTATTTTTCTCTTAAACTTTGCAGCATTGTCTAACTGCATATCCTTTATAGAAATACTAAAATGGAAACCCCTGCCCTGAGCTCAATTAGCTATTGATAGATGAGTGCATAGATCTGTCAAACAACTTCATTTGCATTGTAGCAAGGCTCGGCGGGCTTAGCTGACAGAGGGGTATCCCACTGCGCAGTATGGAGCTGCTCAGACACAAAGGAAGAGGCCATTTCTCCCTCCAAGTTAACAATATAAATGAGAGTGATGATGGATGGAAGAAAAAGGTGTTATTCTTATTTTACAAATTAGGATCTGAAGCAGCAGGGATTGGTTGACCTGTTCCTTTCAGCAGCAGGATGTGCTGAAGCAGGTTGTGGTCAGTAATTTCTATCTCTATATTGCAACTGCAGTATTGCAGTGCAAATATTTGTTGTGTTGTGTGATGAACTATATTGGTGAACCAATCCAGGCTATAAATAACCACTGGGGGAAAAAAAAGTAATAATGCTTAAGCTGCTATTGTCAGCAAAAGAAATGTTTGCCAAACTATATAAATGCTTAAGAGAAAGTGTCTTTGCCAGAGTTGTAGTAGAGGTTCACAGCAGAACTGAAGTGAGTCTCACAACAGTCTAGTGTCCTGACAAGCAGTTTTAATTTTCTTACTGAATTTAAAAAAAAAAAAAAAATGCATTGAGAGAGATACTGCAGTCCTGTGAAAAGGACCTTGTCCACTATCCTTAATAAAACCGAACTTGAGAAACTTAAGGATGAAGGAGTAGGAAATTTTAGGAAATCCAGATTTGTATTTACATTTCGGGAGTGGCTGTATTTTATTTATGAAGCTATTTATGCTCTGCCTTCTCCCATCACCTCTCTTGTGCTGCTTGTTGCTAATGCAAATGTATGCAAGATTAGGCAAATTGTGGCAGCCAGATGATGAGAAGGCAGAAAAGCCTTGCCAGGAGAGCAATTGGTCTCCCTTTTGTTCTTTCATTTTATTTGTTATTAGATATTTTCCTATTCCTGAGGAGAAATCATTTGTTAGATGAGTGGATTGTGGGCCATTCCTGGGCCCACTGTGACTAGTGCTGTAGGCAAGGTGGCACTTTATACTGGAGCGCATCACTGATAAGCTACAGGTCACACAGTAATATCACTGCTCACACAGTGCAGTCCCTTTTAGAAGGGAACTCTGGACATTTCTGTAATCAAAAGTACTGCTACATCATCTCTTCCTCTCCTTAAGAACTTCTTGCTCTAAAATGCAAGAAATAGCTTTCAACACTTCCGCTCAGCAGCAGTGGTGCAGGGTGTCATACCTTCTTGTTTCTCTAGCTCCTCAAACAGCCCATGTGCTTCTGTAATTCTCAGATGCTTGTTCCTATTTGGTACTGCCCCCCTCACTGCTATTCTGCATGTGAATTTTTGTGGCTGCTTTGGTGGCCTGGATTGCAAACAAAAGCTGTTTGAAAATACAGTATAATTTCCCAGCCCTGCCCTCCTGCCCCCTGTTTATTTCTAACTTAAGATCCCAGGTCATAACCTGGCTTGCCACTAGGTGTGTACCACAGGTTCATGTGTGCTACCTGGCTTACAAATATCAAGAAAAGAGTCCTATTTGAACCAGACCAGTCACCTAACCTGGATAACCACATGCAGATTCCTGTGAAGGTGGACTATAGGGCAGGAATAAAGGTATTGAGGCATGGGGAGAGGAATGGAAGATTTTCTGCTAGACTATACTGGGCCAAGCACAGGTGAAAAGAGCCCTTTAAGATATTTTTTTTTGCCAGTGAAGTCTCTGTTTAATGCCAGGTACTTTCTTTAAATGTGTTTTGTGTTTCAAAATGTACATAAAAGGGAAAGTAAGTTGGAAGTGTATGTTTTGTGGGTGTTTTTGTGGTTTGTTTTGGGGTTTTTTTTTGGTATTTTGTTTTGGGTTTTTATCTTAAGCAATTTTCATTTATACTTTATAAATTGAATCAAATAGTTAGATTCCCAGGTTGACATCTTGAGTATGGTTTTTGTCTTATGTCCTATGTATGTGCAAGTTCTGAGTTCAATTGGTACCAAAGAGTAAAATTTTATGGCTTGAGCAGCTTGGAAACAAAGGAGAAAATGAATTCAAGTGTTGAAGAGATAAAACAAAGGTTATAATATTATCTCAGTTTACTACTGCTGTCTGTTTGAAAGTTAGAGCCTTACTTCGTAGTCTGGAATAAACTGGATGTTTGAAAAAGAAGTTTGATCATTCTGCTTTTGTTTTGTTTTAATCCCCTTCTGTAATGGAAGATGCCAGTGATGGTGGACGATCCTATAAAACAGTTTTGGATCGCTGGAGGGAGTCACTTCTTTCTTCTACCAGCTTGTCCCAAGTCTTCCTTCATCTGTCAACGTTGGATCGAAGTGTCATCTGGTCAAAGTCCATCCTCAATGCTCGCTGTAAAGTGTGTCGAAAGAAGGGCGATGCAGAAAGCATGGTGCTGTGTGATGGTTGTGATCGAGGCTATCATACTTACTGTATCAGGCCCAAGCTGAAGGTATCTGGGGAGAAAGTGCTTCCTTTTCACACAAAACTTGAGTAGTTCTTACAATTTAATTGCATATTACTAATGCTTCCTTTTTTGTTGTTCTCTTCTGGTTCTAGGTCATTCCTGAAGGAGACTGGTTTTGTCCAGAGTGCCGACCAAAACAGCGCTCTAGACGTCTCTCCTCCAGACAAAGACCCTCTGTGGAAAGTGATGAAGAGACTGCTGAACAACTAGAAGGGGAAGAGGAGGCAAACTATGATGAAATGGGACAAAGTGAGGAAGAGCATTATGAAGAAGACCAAGATGAGGAGGATGAATCTCAAGAGGAAGAAGAGATAAGGTGAATAGACATGTTCAAGTGGTTTCCTACTGCAATATCTTATTAGGTGAAGTAGTTGTTCAAATAAGCACGTTTAGAAAATCTGGTCTGAAAAAAAGATGTTTATTTAAAAAAAAAAAATTGGCACTTACCGGTGGATTTAATATTAACAAAAGTTCGGTCCACTGGACTTAGACTCACCTTTCAGGATGAAAATTCCATCCTTGGATGTATGGGTGACAGATGACCATCAGACTTGCAGTTCTCTACAGCTACCGTTTGACTATAAAGTGGGAGAGAGTCTCAAACAGTAAAGATTTTTCTGAAGAAAATTTGAAGGGTTTTTTGTCCAGTTCTGAATTTTGGGGGACTAGAGGTATACAGTAAGTATTGGAACATTAGGGAAGACAGAGTCATCGGTCGTAAGCTATGTGACATTGGGAAGACTTGGAAGATTTCTGTAGTAGCTGTTTAAAAAAAAAAAAAAAAAAAAATTGAAAACCCCACATCAAGAAACCCTTCACCAAGACAAACCAACCAAAAATATAACCCGAACAACTAAATAGTCCAGTGTGATAATTTCAGTAAGTGATGGATTTGATACACATGCCAGGAGTGTAAAAGCTGAAGGAAACTTCCCTGTTCTCAGACTATTTTTCTTCTTTTGGTACAGTCTTTTGAATTGACTGGAGCAAAATTATTTGTGGCTTTGACAATTGGGATTCAGTAGTTGGAGAGAACTTGCATCTTCTTGAAGTAAATTTAGCTCTGGGATCTTCCTTCTCTCCTGTAATGGAAGCAGAGTTGAGTATTGGTTCCAAACCCTGACTAGAGCACAACTGCTATTTTAGAACTACAGTTTATTTATGTAGCTGATAATCTTGTTTAAAAAGCCTAGGAGTTACAGTTGCTCTCAGAAATAAGTGATTTAAAGAAATTGATAGCTGGTACTCCAGTTAATGCATTCATATTGCACAAGCTGCAAGGGTGGTCAGGATTCTGAACATTTCTTTGAAGTATATGCTTCACATAAATACTGCTCTGAAGTCTCTTAATAAATATGAAGTTAATGGAAGCGAGCTGCGTACCAGTCCAACCCTGAATGCTTGGGTTTTTGAAATGCTTAATTAGAAAACTAAGGGAAAATAGAGGAATGGAATTTTGGGACAAATAAACATAATTGTTCATTTTTTGTAGCCCATCAAAACAAGGAAGACCCCAGGTCAAGTTTCCATTAAAAATGAGAGCAGCCAAACTCAACAATCCATTCTCAAGTCAGAACAGCCAGCGTCAGGCAAGATACACTTCTCGGAGTCAGCAAAACACACCTAAGCAAGTTGAATCTTCATCTAGAGTTACCAGAAGGGGTTTAAGAAAGGTAAAATCTGCTCCTCCATCAGAGACAAAGCCTTCTTTAAGACTTAATAGCCGGACCACTCGTCAGAGCCAAAGCTCATTACAGGCAGAGGTGTTTGTGGAATTACTCGGTCCTCGGAGAAAACGAAGAGGAAGAAAGAACGCTGATAACACATTGGAAAACAGCGCTTCCAATTCTCTCGGATTTCGAATTGTTGATACCGCAGACTCAACCGAGCGGCTTAGGAAGTATCCAAAGCTTTCTCTTCCTGTTACAGAACCGAAGAGAAGAGGCAGGAAACGACAATCCACAGGTTAGAGGAATGTGTTTGTCCAGAATGAAAACCACGTTCTGTTCCTTGCCAAAATATTTGTCTCGTAGAACAAGGAGACTAGAAGTGGTGGTTGAAGGCATTTTTACCACTTCCAACAAGACAGTTCCCTTATTTTGCAGTGACTGAAGTGATCCCTCTGAAAAGTTCAGTCATCTAAAGGACAAATGCTTAATTTGCCAAGGAGCTTTTATTATACCCATATTTGAAATTTCGTATTTGCACAAAATACAGAGCAATTGCCAATAAGTGGGCAGGAAATATGACAGTGATATTTATGCCTTAACCCATGCAAATGCTTACAGCTTTTATGCTTTTGTTTTATTAAAGAGTCAAATAATGAAGAACACAGATGTAGGCAAGGTAGTGAAATTGCAAATACACATACACAATGAGAAGCTGCCACCAGAAGAAAAATGTCATCTCTTTGGTACAGGTCTAACGGTGTCCTTGCTTGTTAAACTAATGCCAAGTATTTGATGGTAGGGAAATACTTGGAAAGCTACAATAACCTTTTAAAAAGAAAAAGGGCCCAGTGTGAGAGTGTAAAAGAGTTTGTACTGCAGTGTGGAAGCCTTGTATTCTGCACCATTTCTGTCCTTCAGCACTGGGAGTTTCTGGGCTTATCCTCTAACCACCCTGCTGACTACTCTTGAAAGCAGATAAAAACCACTCTGAATAGAGGTTTTGTGGAAGTAAAAGTTATGAGCAGGCGGCTTATTCTGGTTTTGTCTAACACAGCTTTTCTTTAAATGTTTAACAAATTGTTTAAAACTTGAAATTGGTGAAAGAATCCTTTCCAAAATAATTGGGATAAAGGAGAATGGAGGAGGAGCTCAGCGAAGTCCTGGTACTCAGCATTTTGTACAGCAAGAGAGACGTTCAGTGGTTAATAACAAAGCTGTAGAATAGTTAATACCTGAAGCCAAACTACGGGAGTTGTGCCATGTAATTACAGTTTTAGTACCAAAGAATAATGGTGTTTCACTTTTTTGTTTTGTTTTGGGGTTTTGTGGGTTTTTGGTTGGTTGGTTTTGGTTTGCTTTTTGGGAGGTTGGAGGGGGGGGT
>JAAGNO010024910.1:76001-87710 GCA_033439905.1 Ceryle rudis
GAGGAAAACCTGTCTCTTAGTTTGATCAACCTTCCCATGTTCCCTTACCACCAGAGTAAGGGATGTGCAGTATTGTCAGGGGGCTCCAAGCCAAAGTTTCACAAAGGTGCAGAAAGGGATAGGGTCAATGGCTTTGTCTTGGGATCAGAGGCCCTGACGAATCAGGCTGTACCAGACTCTAGGAAAACAGACTTGAGCATTAAGTCCAGCATCTGTCCTGCAAGCAGCGCTCTGACAAGACCCAATAGTGAAAGTCTTTCCCTTCTTGGTAGCTCCAATATGTCTTAGCCCTGGCAGGTATCCAGACACTGCTATACCAGCTGGTCTTCCTGCTGTGCATATTCTACCCCTTTCACTCCCATCAGGGCTAGGAATTAATGAGTAACTACCCTAGGCACATTCTTCTGATGCGTTTTGTACATAACGCCTTCATAACCATCAGGCTAGTTCCTTTGGAGGAACTGGGCTCCAACACAAAGGAGTCTTTTCTAGGAAATCCTGTTGCTGCACAGACAACTTGCTCACCTCCTGGTCACCAGACACTGTCAGCGACGCAGAAGGCCAATCTGCACAGTGGCTGTTATTATTGGAAGCTGCCCTTTCTACCCAGGTAAGATGACGAGGTCAGAAGGAGAAAGCCTGTTCAAGTGCTGGAAGTAGCTTCATGTGGTTGCAGCCCAGTTGATGCCTGCTGTTCATGCCCCAGTGTCAGCTAGTGGCACCAAGGTAGTGAAGTTGTGTCAGGTCCTTTCACCTCTAGTAGGAGGCAGGTGATCATCTTGACTGGCATGTCCAGTGTCAGATTCCCCCGCTGTACGTTTAACTTCTAGAAACTAAGGGTGCTGGAAACCTTGAGTTGCTTTGGTCTGGCAGACTGCATGACAGATGTGAGACATCACTCTTTGTGAAGGGTTTGGACTGCGGCCACCAACCCCGTGCCCAGTGTTCAAGAGCTCTTGTGTTGAGGGTGAAGTTTTCAGTATTGTAGGAGAGACCACATAAATGTTAGTATTAACAGTAAAGGAAGATGATTTTAGCAAATACGGGTATTAGAAACCAGTGAAGCAGCTAAAAACCAGCCTGAATTTACATGTATAATTACAGCGAGGCAGAGATTGCTGGACCCTGAACAGTCCAACATACTGAAGTCGCCAGCTGCCAGCCCCCTCACCACCAGGCATCTCTGAAACTATCACAGTCCAAAAGTGAAGAGTCTGCCATGGATGCGTGCAGGGTGCAGATCTCTGGAGACACCAGACCACACCAGACTCCTGCCCAACATCACGTTGCTGCTGGACTGGTAATCTAATACTTTATGATTTAGGAGATTACACACATCATTTGTGATTTTTGAATCATTGATTTAACCACTGAATTAACACCCTGAAGCAATCTGATACCTTCTAAGTTTTATGTGTTTGTATTCAAATAAATTGCATCCAACACTAGTCGTGTTGCTTAGTGTAGATCGCTATCATAATTGCTTGCAACAATTTCAGCCACGACTTCTTGAGGCCACTGAGAACAATTTCTACTCTGCAAGAGACTTCTCCCTCTAAAAAAATGGCTAGTGATTAGAAGACTGCAGGTAGTTTCCTGTACAGTATTTGGCTTGCCTGCTGTAACTCCAGGAGATTTCTTTCCCACACTGCTAAACTGCTGCCTTGATCATCACACCAGTGACTTCTTGGTCTAGTTCTGCAGAAGTGCTTCTTGTGTTTTACCCAGCTTGCTGCAAGGGAATATTCTGCGATTTCTCAGCCTGGTAGCATCAGATTAAGTAACGTCTTCTTCCTGCCCTTCATCAGCAACGGACTTCCCTTAATTTGGTGCTGCCTTAAACAATGCTCTATGAAAACTTTGCCTTTAACAGCTCATTTGTATACATGTCCAGCCTCAGGCCTGTGTAACAACCCTTCTTGGAGAATCTCCAGTTACCACCAGTAAGAAAGTTTCACGTTTTGGGGTACTCAGATTTGAACGTGTTTGGATTAAGTCCAATGCAAAAGGTAAAATGACTTGTGCTGGAAATCAAAAGAATTCTAAAGATGGGTAAGTAAAGCCATTACCTTGTTTTCCCATCTGTTTCCTAATGAGGATGCTGAAGTAGCACCATCCCTAAAACATGTCTGGGTATTTGTGGATATATGTGTCTACACTGGTGCAAAGTTTTATATTTTTAACTGCTGTAAGACAATAACAATTAAAGTAATGGTTAGCATTCATGAATGTTGTACCTCTGTGCCTTTAACAGGTTCATCTCCAGTACCTGGGAAAGTGCTGGTGAAATTATGATTTCCTCAGACCGTGAGTGGTGCCAGGAGCGTGTTCTGGCTTCTTCCTGTCTGCTTCTGCTCCCAGCAGCATCCACCAGCCTGACCTTCAGTGGCAATGTGTGGCTGGTTCTGCATTTAAACTTAGGTTTACTTGTTAAGTAATCAAACAAGTCTGATCTGCTGGTGGTGAAACACCAACACACCTTTGGCCACGCACCTGCAGCTGCATTCTGGCAAACAAATACTCTTCCAAATCAATGCTTTTTAATATTTGGAGCACAGTAGAATGCTAAACATCAATATGAACTACACCTGAAATGTTTTCAGTGGCAGAAGGCCACAGGCTGCATGTGTTTTCCAGAGCGCAGTGATGCCAGCTGTGGGTTCAGTTCTCTACTGTAAGATACCCATTTCCTGGGTTCATAGTACTTCCTTTCTGGAAAATTGCTGAAACTAATTTTACTTTTTTTTTTTTTTTAGGTGCAACTCCTTCTTAATGATTTTTTTTTAGGTATGAAAGAAGGGAAAATAATAATGTTTTCTGGGCCTCCAAACATAGAAGCGCTTTGGCTACTGCCTCCCAAGAGTCTCTGGGTGTGGCAGGAGGGCAGTGGTGAAGGAGGTGCTTGGCCCCATGCGAGGTCCCCTCAGCCTTTGCCAGAATGGGGGAGAAGGCAGCAAACACCGGCATGAGGCTTGTGCCCTCCCCGCTGCTCACCAAATGTATCCAGCTGTTCAGGTCACTTGCTTTTGATGATAGAAATGTTCAATTGGGCCAAGTTTCCTACCAGGATGTTCTCTGATGGCATACTCTCCAAGGCACTGTCACAGACCACAGAGGATCAGCTTTCACTTATTCTTCTCTATAGTTCTTCACCTTTTGTTTCTTAGGTTTGTTCCCCAGAACCCCAAAAGAAAGGGTCTACAGTGGAGTGGCAGGGTGCCCCTGTGCCAGCATCGTGCCACAGCAGCGCACAGGTATTCTGGCACCGTGTGCAGCCTGGTTGAACAGTGCCATGTGGAGGAGCTGAAAATGGCACACGGGTAGTCCTGCTCTGCTACAGTAGCAGACAGTCCAACCTGAGTCTCGTCAATTTGCTATTCTTAGATTACCAATTTATTTTGGCTTTATATAGCAATTACCTAGATTAACAGTCCTAGAAGAATGTATCTAGTAATCTGTGTGCTTTCCTATTTTTCTTCTCCGAATGGCTTACAGATTAAATGAACATGGAGAGGAAAGTGCTTTGAAGGGACAGGCTGTGCTGTGGCTTGTCTGCTGTGAATCACGTGTTCAAAAAAGCAGCAATGTGAGCCAGGATGCTGAAACGTTTAGGTTTTGGATGGCAGCTCTGTATTGGATTCTGGGCAGCATGGGGATTTGCCTGTGGGATCAGGGCTTCACAGCTGCCTTTAGTGAGCATTCTTGTGCAGATCCCACCATCAGTCACATGCTCGGCTCTGCAGTCTTGGCAACACTCGAGAGCATTGCTGTCACTGGAGGACACTTTCACGCTGACCGACAGGTCCCACAGTCCAGCAACAGTTATAAATACTCCTGTGCCCCAGTCATCCTAAAGCCCATCCTCAACCCGCAGAGTGTGATCTCAACTCATGTATTTAGCATGTTAGACTTAGATAATGTTTTATTTTTAGATTGTTATCTGAAAAACTTAGGAGTTTTAAAAGGCAAGATTCACTTTTTAATCAACATACTTTGTGAGGGGCTTCACAACACTTAATAAGTTTAGTCTGTGCATCTTTTGTTTCCATAGTTGTCCATCTTTTTTTCTAAGAGGTTTCTTAGAACTGGTCCTTGGGTTCAACCTTCATCAAACAGAATTTCCTTCCATTCAGATACAATGCTGGCAAACTGAGTCCTAGGTCTGTCTGGAGCAATTTTAATAATATTAAACCTTCAGAACCAAAAGTGTTTGTCCTCCTTTTTGTCTGGCCTTTGCAACTTCCAATCTGAATAGGCCGTATGAATTAATCTCCCCTGTCCTGGGACTTCTGTGATGGCTTTCTCCATCTCCTGGAGAGGATTCAATCCTTTCCTGGTGATTATTTTTTTGTATTGCAAAGATGCCTTCTTCAGTCAAACCTACTATGTCATAGATGGGCTGATCATGATTAGAAACAGTCCATTTTCCAAGGATCTTATTCCGATGCAATGACGTAACCCCAGCAGGAGGGAAAGCATGGAGTGATGAAGGTTAGTAGCAGGATCATACCAAGGCTGCAAGATTTGGAATTAGTGTCTGAAATCTGTGTGCAATCTGTGCACAGTGCTGCTCTGCACTTGTCCAGCCACAGGAAAACAAGGATTCCTTGTCCCACCAGGACCCCTGGCTGTCTCAAGGGGCCCACTTTTGGGGGGCCCTTCTGTAATGAAGAGTTTAACAAAGTTGAATCATTACATTCCTTACGCGCCAGTCAGCACCAGCATCCGGAAGATCTGCGTGCATCTATCCAGAAAGGAAAGAGCTTTCTGAAATCATTGCCACCAGTTTAAATTGCATCATCTGCTGAGACATCTGACTGCATCCTAAGTTTTGGCCGTTGTCCTCCTGCAAATCAGGCTAAAGCCATTCAAGAAATTACCCCTTCCAGCTGTCCTGCTCCTCTACTGAGGGGAGTTGCTGCTCTGTGTCTAAAGAAGTTTTCAGAAACCTGAACAAGATGAAACCACTATTAGGAAAGTTTTAGATGGTGACACTACTGTTGTTCTTACTCCTTCTTTGTGTAAGTTTTATTACATTTATGCACTAAATTTTACATACTGCAAGGAAGCAAAGAACCAAAGAGCCACAGCGCGGAGTATGGAAACAGATCACATTTTAATCTCCACTCTGATTTTAAAAAGAAAAGAAAAAAAATCTCTTTTGGTGCTGTGACAAGTCTCTTGAAATCCTAGTGTAAGAAGCAGCATAATTTGACTTCCTAAGCTTGGAGGGAGAAACTTTGAGACGGCCAGCACAAGAACTATCACTCAATTTGTAAGACATGGGAGAAAGAGGAAAAAATGCTGAATGCTACTGAGGCATCTGCATAGCAAAAGGATGTTGCAGCAGTAAGAGACACACAGCTCGAGCAAGGTGTATGACAGCGCTGAACACCTGCTGTAATGACAGACAACTTTCTTCTCGTGGCAAAGGTGGAGAATTTTTGCCATAAACTTGAAGAGGTTAGTGAGGGGTGAAATTGCTATTAAAGAAGCACCTTCTTGGACCAACACGTTGATTAACTTCCCTGCTAACCTTAGGCAGCCCAGCTTTACAGCTTCCCTAGAAATTGCTGACAGAAACCAGCAAAACTATTAAAGGCGTCTCCTCTCTGTTACTTTTATGCGTGCCCTTGAATAGTACAAGGCTGTTGGATCTGTCTACAGCTGTGAGTGGATGCCGTGGGCTTGAGGGAAGGTGCTCCAAAGAGGAGCGCCGAGGCGTGACTTGCCCATGTGTTACCCTCCTCCGTGCAGCAGATCCTCTGCTGCAGCCACAGATAGCAAGAGTAACGGATCTCAAACTGAAAGTCGTGCACTTCAGCGGAAAACACGACGGTAGTACCAGGAAACGTTTCGGTTTTTCTTCATCCTGGTTTCACAGCTGGCATGGGTTAGCTCATGTTATAGGAAAAAGCTACATAGATGAAACAAGAACACAAAACAAATGTGTTACCGAGAAGGGGTTCTTCCAGGTGACTGATACATTTACCAAATTACACCATTGGGTTTTGGCTGCTTGAAGAACATTTCTGGACTTTTATTCTACTGGAATAATTAAATAACAAAATCTGTATCTTCTTTAGTGTTACAGCCTATTCTTCCAAAGCACTCTGGCAGCTCTTCCCCTAATCCACTTACCCAGTGTATAGGTCAGCTATACACGCCTGCTTTTCTAAAGGTCACTTTTGCTCCCTTCTTGCCATTTCACTTTAATAAGCACTATTTTGTGATGCACAGCAACTACTCTGCTCCCAGAAAGTGATGCTGCTTTTTACATTCCCTTTCTTTAGACGGGATTTGCCATATTGCATCTATGCCTGCTATATAGCTGAGATTCTGCCTCACTATATGTACAGATGTACGTGTCTCTCTGACACACAGGTAGCTGGAGATAACAGCCAACATCAAAGTGCTCGAACATAGTGTTGTCAGAGGGTGCTTGCTGAGGAGGAAAGTCTGACTTTGCTGCTTGCTTCAAACAGAGGTTTCAAGAAAATAATTGCTCTGCCTGACCTGCATTTCCTCCTTCAGGAGGAGGGATGTTCTGACGTTTAAAGTAGGGACAGGGATCCAAGCTGCTCTGCCCTGCACCCGGGCTCACCACAGCTTTCCTTTTGGGCAACCCATCAAACAGGATAAATAATACTCATCAGGCAGGGATACTTCATTAATTATGTTGATAAAGAACTTTGAGACCTTGGAATAAAAATGCTACAAGTAAAAGTGAAAATAAAATACTGTCTTTACCAAGGAAGTGAAAGTTGTTTGAAAAAAACAGCAAATACGTTAAAGAATTGATATTGTCAGTGTCTGATCTTCTAAATCCTTCCTTACCTGAGGTTATGCTGTACATTTATCTCAGCTGTGAACAACAGGCAGCAAGAAGAGAGACTTGGGAAGAAACTGCTCATGGGGAAAATGCATTTCACTGGGCATACAGGAATTTATGAAGGCTAGCAGGGTAAAAAGTAGTTATTTTTTTCTAGTGCTACAAATGTGCAAACCTTTGTGAATGTTGAATATGTGTGAACTACTTTAAAAAAAACTTTTAGCTTCTCTTTTTATGAATAAGGCTGAGTAAGGTTTCCCTGTAGGGGATTTATTTTGTTCCACTTAGCCATTTTTCTGCCATTAGTTTCCTTCTCTCACGGGAGGAACTTTTATTTCCTTTTTTGTTATGTTTAAATGCCATCCCTAAAATGATGTAATTACAAGACATAACATTTAAATTAAATCTCTCTTTTGCTGCCCGTTGACCAATGACAGGCCTGTGGCTGCCCAGCGTTATGATTCAGCGGCACGTATGACTCGCCAGCGTGGTGCTGAGAGTCTGGAGGGCGAGGGGGGAATTCCACTCTGCCCCGAAGAGCATGCAGCTGATGCTCCCTCCTGCTTCCCTCTGCCTGCCCTGCTTGCACACAGCCCTAAAATGAACTCGGCCAGGGAACGCAGACCTTTGAAGAGCTTTCCGGGGGGAGCTTTCCCTGGGGGGGGGCTTTACTTCAGCCACATTGCTGCATGGGCAGAAAAGCAGCTCCACTTGGCAGGGAAAGGGGCTGCTTAAACCAACCGAAGTATCTCGGCACTCGAGCTGGCATCACAGCTCGAGGAAATATTATCCTGCCTCTTACGGCCGTACCTCCTTGCTGCGGTGAGAGGGTTGGAGGGGAGGACTCCTGGAGCCCTGGGTGGTGGCCGGGGAAAGCGGTGGGGGAGGCGGGCAGCCCTCCCAGGCCGCGGGCAGCAGCTGGCAGGCAGGCAGCAGCCTCGGGGCCACGCTGGGGCTGCCGAGAGGCAGCCTGGACCGTGACTCAGCTGGAGGAATGTCCTGGCACAGGCAGGCCGGGGCGCCCGGCGAGGGTGACGCAATGGGCACAGCTCGCTCCCATCTCCGTGGTGGGCAGAGGCCAGCAGGCATGGCCAGGCTCCTTAGGGAGTGGCAGCCAGCACCTCGCTTGTCCTCAGCCCTGCTCAAGCCATTAAGAAGTTGACTGATAGCTCAGAGTCCCAGAGGGATCTGGGGACCACACCAGTGGAAGAGGCTGCTTCAGCCAGCAGAAGTGACCCTGCCAAGGGCAGTGAAGCCACAGCTTCCCTTACGGGGAGTCTGTCTCCCGGTGCGACAGCAGGGCCTGCCGGGATCCATGCGCCAGCGCACACGTTCTGCCCCTCGCTGCAGGCTCCTGGGGTCAGCGCGAGAGACACTGCAAGTCTTGCTAACTTGCAGCAAAATCCTGCTGGGATCCACCACGTGTAGCCAAATATATTTACCGTATAATTTTTTAAAAGCAGTGCATCTGCGGTGTAAGGAAGGACAGAAAGACTCGGTGTTTGCCTTTCACTAGGGTTTTCTCTAATTCTCTCTTACAAGAAGTTAGATTTTATCCAGCGTTCTTTGCACTCCCACTGAATATGAAGAATTGTTGGAGAGAAACTGGGCATTTTCCAGAGGTACTCAGGAGAGCAAAGGCGGAAAGGAAGCGCCCTGAGCAACGTATCTCATCAAATGCAGTTTTGGATTTCTCTTGCTTGCCAGATCAATTTTTTTAATGGAAAGATATACAGACTTTCTGCTGTTTCAGCGTACACCTACACAAGTTCCTCTGCTTTCCCTTCGTAATCCTCTTCCTTGAAGGTAATCTGGCTACATCATAAGAGATCCATTCTCCTAGCAGAAACCAACAAGTTCCCAAGTTGAACTGGTAAGACATACAGCCCCACTTTCTTCTATCTTGAATTATTTTATGCAACTCGATTACTTAATTAAGGATTTTAATTACTTTTGTGACCTTTATCCTTCTGCCAGATTTTAAATCAAATAAGCTAACAAGTTAAAAAATCGCTGGGACAAGGACTAGCCCAGGTGAGAGAGGGGATGCCCGAGGAGGCCAAGCAGTGGCCTTGTTTCCACAGGAAACGAGGCTGGAACAGCAACGTTGCGTTCAGTGAGTTGACAGAGAAGCAAGGAGGATGTAGAGCATGCAAAAGCAAAGGACTGTGATTTCAGAGAGCTTCGATGCATCAGGCAACTTAGTCCATTATAATCAGTTTGCACTAATGAGCATCCAGGGGTTGAATCCAAACAAACAGTGCCTTCTGCTTCACAGTGAGTCATTGCTTCCATCCACAGAGGGTGAGGGGAGGCTTGGAGGCTTCCTCGGAAGCATGTGCTCCACATAGGGTATCATTCACAAAGCTTTTAGTGCTGCTGTTGCTGGGCTTTCTGAATCATAGGGCTATTTTGGTGGTTTCTGGTGGGATGAAGGTCCTGTGGCACAAGAGTAGTGAAACTTGATGCTTCCTGAGTGCAGCAAGATGCCAAGGTGGGGAACCGGCATTGTCTGCATGTGCTCCAGCAGTAAGATTTGCTTGGTCATTACAGCTCTTGGCTGGATAATGGCCATTTCTGTGGCCTCCAAGGTCACCACTGGGCTCTATCACAAATTCTTTCTCTGATTGCTACAGTCACCAGGAGTTCTTAATTTTCTTGAAAATGAGAAATCCCTTTCTGTTTACCTACGACCTGTTTTTCACCCCTGATAAATACTCTCCAGTTCTGGTAAACTTGTTTATTTCTTGGAAATTTCTATTAAAGTCATAAAATACTCCTTCAGCCCTTGTTTCTTCTGTACTCTGATGACTGCCAGGTACCAATGAGTGATGTGCAGCAGCAGCCCTGGGTGCCTCAGGTATGCACCTTGCAAGGTGAAGAGAATAACAAGCACTAGTGATTCATTATTAATTTTCCATGGTTGTAAAGGTGGAGGGTGAGTCATGAACAGTTTTGGAGCTGTCATCCTTGGAGCATCCACCCGGCCGTGCAACTCTGGAGCTGGTAACTCTTTCCTGGAGCATCTACCCAGCCACAGAACTCTGGAGAGGGTAACTCTTTGTCTACCTTTCGTTTTAGAAGGTTGTGATGTGCAATGCAGAGGCTCTGCATGGGTGGCTGAGAGTGCACTGTGCAAAGGCACAAGATTAGGGCACTCACACACAGCAGTTTTATGTTACTTTGCAAGTGTTAGAAGAAGCCTGCTGAGCCCATGGCAGAGATGGTGGTCACTGGCACTGGACGATGTGCTGCATACATCCACGGCTACATCTGCTTACAGAGGTGAAGGAACCCCCATGCTGCTATTCACCACAGTATGGCTACAAGGACTTCAGTCTGTGAAGCTGCACAAGAGCAGCAGATGCCCAGAAATGGGTCTGTCAGGACATTCCCATGGAGTTCTGTTGGTTTAAGCCAACCACAAAACTGTGGCAAGAGAGTTACCTGTTTTAGCATTTGTGCTATCATTTCTCAGAACCACTTTCACCTGTCCTAACCAGTTACTTTGCTGATCAGAAAGCAGCATGTTGCATTTGAAAATGGAATTGAGTAATGGCTGGCTCTTTAAATGCAAATATGCAATGAAGTACTTCTTGAGTCCCGCCTTGCTGGCACTGAGCAGGCAGCAAAAGTAAAGGAGTGGCCATCAGCTGGAAAATATTTGCATCTACTAGACTTGCCATTTTCAGCTCAGTGGCGGTGGGGAGTCCTGAGTGTGTGGCTGGAAGGATCTGAGGGGCAATATAGCTCCACGTTAGTGATTTCAAGGCTGACAGGACAAATCTTGGGTATTGATGAATGCAATTCAGTCTTGAATTCTGCACACAGAGAGGGTGGCATGTAACTCAAGAAGAAGACTGGAAACCTAATGGCTCATCTGGTCAACATGGTGGTGTATATAGTAAGGGGAAAAAAATTCCCCATCCCTGACAAAATGCAGTATGAATGTGTAGATATATATGTATGTATATACACACATACACTGGTTTTCTGGTTTCCACCAAGGTACTACTAACAGTTGTGGTGTTTTGGAGGAAGAGGCTGACTGGCCACCAGACAGACTGGGACCTCACACGTACATCTGTTTGAGATCCCGCATGATGAGGATCTCTTGGCTTTCAGACACACCAGATCAGGGAGCAGTACTGCACAGTACTGACAGTCCTCTCGTCCACTTGGATGGGTTAAAGATAGAATGCTCCATGTTCAGTGTCCTGTGCCTGAAGACCTGTCCAGCTCACTATGGCCAAGTGAAACGCTCTCAGCAGTTATCCTGACTTGTTTTCCTCTAAGTCATCTTCCAATCTTTTAATGCTGCTGGTTCCACCGTATGTGTTAAGTCCTGCCCCAGTGTCTGAGCAGTTCTTTCAAAACCATGGAAGGTGCTGTCTCAGTCCCAGGCCCCCTGGCTGCTGTCAGCCATGGCACCAGCACAGCTTCAGTTGAAGGGGGGACAAGGAGTCATGGCACACAGCAACCGGAGAGGTGGCACCTGGCTGTGAAGTGCCGAGAAGGGGGCGATGCCAAAATGGTAACTTTGGAGCAGTGGAAAGCATCTTGGTCAAGGAAGTGGCATGAAACAGAAGGCTGGGGGCAGGCCTGGGAGCAGCCGCGCCGTCATCCACACCCGACCTGACACGGCTACCGGTTGCTTGTGCCCCGCACCCGCTGAGCGGCTACCTCGCCCCCTCCCCAGCCAGCGACCCGCCAGGGTAGGCCGGAGGCCGGCCAACGCGGAGACGCTCGTCCGGGACTGCGAGGCCGAGGCGGCCCCCCCCGTGGCAGCGGCGTCACCTCACCGGACCGCGCGGGCGGCCGGGCCCCCCCGCCTGCAGGCCAGGCCAGGCCAGGCCCGGCCAGGCCCGGCCCGGCCC
>JAAGNO010024912.1:15226-29832 GCA_033439905.1 Ceryle rudis
TGAATGCAATATCCAGGGTGTGGCCTCACCAGTGCCGAGTACAGGGGGACGATCACCTCCCTATTCCCGTGGCCACAGAGTTTCTGATACAGGCCAGGATGCCACTGGCCACCTTGGCCACCTGCCCGCGCTGCCTGGCTCATATTTAGTCAACCCTCACTCAACACCCCCAGGTGCTTTTCCAACTTGCAGCTTTCCAACCACACAACCCCAGGTCTGTAGCTTTCCATGGGGTTGTTATGACCCAAGTGCAGGACCCGGCACTTGGCCTTGCTGAACCCCCTGCAATTAACCTTGGCCCACTGATCCTTCCTGTCCAGGTCCTGCTGTAGAGCTTCCCTACCCTTGAGAAGGGCAACACACCCACCTAGCTTGGTGTCACCTACAAATTTAGTGAGGGTACACTCAATCCCCTCATCCAGAGCATTAATAAAAATACTGAAGAGAAGAGGCCTCAGCACCTAACCCTGGGGAACACCACTTGTGACCAGACACCAGCCAGCTCTGTTCACTGCCACTCTTCTAGCCTAGTGAAGACCCAGGATGACTGTCTGGGTCATAATCAACATACGTCCAGTTTTAGGAGCCATGGGCTCAGCACCGAGCCCTTTAATCGTCGCTCAACCACAGCAAGGGCACGTTCACTCTAGTGTGTGTCATCACGTCCTAGCTGCAGATCTGTCTTGAAGCTACATCTATAAATGGTTCTGATGCAACTAATAATTCAACGCGATCATCAGAGCACAAAAACCAACCAAACAAATAAAAAAGTATCATCTTAATGACTCCCTCCCAGTGATAATTATGTATTTAAATAGTTTCTGTCAACCAAGAAATATTTTCTCTTCTTGAGGCATTATTTTGCTTCAGAAACAAACTCACAGGCCAAGGGTTCTTTGATAAGAAATTATTAAATTATTGAATTATTACAATTGTTCCTAGCGGTGAAGGGTATCCTCACTTCTCTGCAAAAAAACCCATGCAGAAAACAAAACCCATCAGCATCAACAGATGGACAAGCCAGCGGGAGGATTTGCAAGAGCCACCTGAAATAAACTAAGCTGATCGAATTTGGCATTTCTATCAAAACAGATCTTGAGCAAAAGCTTCTAAATTCAGCCTGACATGCATTTACTTTTCTTTTACCATTTTTTTTTCCCACTCCTGCACCTGAACAGTAAGTTACAAACCACCCAAAACACATCACAGTGGTACCCTGCAAAGCCACCGCATCACTCAGCCCACCCCAAGCCGAGTCAATGGCTTCTCCAGTAAATAACACAAGTTTTGGGTATTGGAAGGGGCTGGGTCTTGCCATCCACTCACATAAAAATAACGGCCTGTGCTACGTACGGTGGATTCCATACGTCTGGGAAAAAAAAAACCCTGGATTGCCAACCGTTCAAAGACTTGCTCGTCTACATGAGAGAACAACCAAGCTCAAGGTTCTAATTGCTTTTTGATTAGGCTTTTCAAAGCATCCCTCAAGAAACAGATAAAATACCGTTCCTTTCCTCCCTTTTGATTCTTTCGGCGATTCCGATGGCAAAGCTGCAATATTCAACTGTTGAAAACAAAAAGGGGTTGCTTTTCTCCTCCCGCCCCGTTCTGGAATGAAAAGCACCTTGTTATAAATATAAGCAAACCAAATCCTCTCCTGATGGCTCAGCCAATTTATCATAAAATGTCAATGGCACCCATAGAATAATCATGCAAGAATACGTCAAAAAAAGGGGAAACCCCGTATATATAGATAAAGAAATGTACCCTGTTCTGGTATGACTGTAGGCCTTGCTTAGGAAAATGATGAAAATCAGAGGCTTAAGTGATTAAGTCAAATATATAGCTCATTCATTTGCAATTTGATTTTAACTACGGACAAGATGAGTGAAAACAAGAACGGGAGCATCTGCATCATAATATTAATAAAACATAATTAGAAAAAAGATTAGCATAGGAGAAAGAAAAAAAAGCATCTTAATTCACCTTCTCTTAGCCTGCCAATGTGTCTCTTGCTGTTATTATTTTCAGAGAGCTGGTGTTTACAGAGGTTTGATTAGAGTGGGAGAATGCAAATGAAGAGGGAGCTCGTGGACGACGTTATGTCCCTCCACGTGCAAGAAGGTGCTTGTAAATTGTGCCCCAGCCCTGGAAGTGTTCAAAGCCAGGTTGGCCGGGGCTCTGAGCAACCTGCTCTAGTTGAAGATGGCCCTGCTCCCTGCAGAGGAGCTGGACCAGATGACCTTGAAAGGTCCCTTCAACCCAACCCAGTCATCATACAGAATCATTAAGTTTGGAAATGACCTTCAAGATCAACAAGTCCAACCGTCTACTAAACATTATCATGACCATTAAACCATGTCCTGAAATGACCATCATTGTCACCACCTTGCATGGGTCAGCTAAGTCCTGGTATTAGCCCTGAGAAATCACCTTCTGTAGGGATGGGCTTAATGCAAGAGAGCAGGCAAGGTGGAGAGAGCAGCAACACCAGGGTGCAGACCTTCACGAGTCCACGCTGACCACGGAGGTCTCTGTGCCTGGGAACAGGGACACCACGGGACACACTGAGGGCTTCATCCCAACAGGCACCAAAATTCCACCACACAATTGACACAAGCTGCAACAGCACAGATGGGAAACATTAAACCAAGGAGCTGAAACCCTCAAAACTACAACGCTCTGATTCCTTACCCAGCAAGACAGAAGTTTACCTACAGCCCCAGAGGTAATAAAACACAGTGTCATCCATGAGACATGATAAATGAGCTCCCTTTTCCAGTAGCTGTGTTTCCAGTTGCTATATTTAATGAGAAATATGCCTCACTACGCTTGTCTTATTTGCTTTCCCGCTCAGCTCGTGTGTCGTCTGCGTGTACAGGGGAGAATCTGTCTGTTAAACCCCCCTCTCCTCGAGCAGCACCACAGCAGAGAAAGCTCCAATGGCCGTGTGAGCCCTGCTCCAAACGAGAGGCTCAAAGGAGTCTTGGGGTGTGGGGACCTCTCTGGAGTGAGAAGTGTTTTCTTCATGATATCAGGACTTCCAGCCAGGAGAAGACATTTGGCTACATCTAGTCGTGCTCTTCGTAAGCCTAGAAGAGGATTGACATGTGTGTACACTCAAGGGTGATGCTTCATCGTCCTCCCACCAGCAGCACGGCATTAACTAGGGACAGGAATCATGGCATTAACTTTGGGCATCATTTCCCATTTGATTAGGTCTAGAGTTGACCATAGAGCAGATGCCACATGAGATCTGATGGACGATGCTGCCTGTTGGGAGGAGGCCTCTCATATGTTCCCTGTTGCAGAGGCAGAGCTGCTGCCAAAGCCTATTTCATAGAGTGACAGGATGGTTTAGGGTGGAAGGGACCTCAAAGATCATCCAGTTCCCACCCCCCTGCCATGGGCAGGGACACCTCCCACTAGAGCAGGGTGCTCAGAGCCCCGTCTGACCTTGTCTGGAACACACCCAGTGATGGAACATCCACGGTTTCCCTGAGCAACCTCTGCCAGGATCTCACCACCCTCAGAGTGAAGAATTTCTTCCTAATACCTGATCTAAATCTATTTGATGTCAGACAATATCATGCAAAGACCTAGTCCATTGCCACTCAGCTGGAGCAGGAGTGAGCTACAGCTGGAGAAGAAGGAAGCTCATCCCAAGCGGTCCGAGTCCCCTGAAGAAAGAAAGGAAGAACTACTGAGGTCCTGCCCGCTGGAGAGGAATGCCCTGCGGCTGCAATCTCCCAGGAGTGCTGGCACAGCAGCCTCCTTGCCCGCCATCCCAGCACAACCTTCCTCTGAGTAATGAGGCAGGTGAAGGATGGATGACTGCAGCTTCACAATGTGCCAGAGATGATTGATGGGCCCAAAGAGAAAGATATGATTCCTTGATTAAAACGGAAACTAATTGATGGGCTTGGAGATGCAGATGATGGCTCTAAGCTTCTGACCAGCGATGGTGAGAGGTGGGTGGGTGGAGAGACAGGCAACGCTGCATCAGCAGAAAAAAGGTAAAAGGAAATGAGAAACTGGGGTGTAATATGCCAGGAGAAGAACAGTCAGCAGCACTTTTCCCAAACGTCCTGAGGGACCTGTTCTGGTCACGTGAGAAGCCTGAACAAGGAGTCTTCAAGGACACTCAATGCTTCTCCAGTCTTCAGGTTACCGGAACTTACGGACTGTTCAGCAAGGAGTCAGGGAGGGGATGGGAGGAAGGCTGGTGAGACATGTGCTGGGTTTCAGGGTGCCAAGGGTGTTGGAGAGGAGAGACAACTTTACAGCCAAAGCTAAGCCTGAAGAGGCTTCTCTGTCCATCTTATATCACACACGCCAGTAGAACATGGATTTCAAATTCAATTCTGCACCTTTACTCACAGTTAGGTAATTGCTCCAGCTCTCTAATGAGTCAGGGTCTAACTCTCCACACACAGGAATGATGTCCTACCACCTTTCATCACTTCCTCCATAACTTACACAAAAACCATCATCTAGAAGTTTTTCTAGTCCTCTCAAAATGACCCAGTACAACAACGAAGCTCTTTCTGCTCATTTGCTTTTAAGGCAGCGGTGCCTCGACGTACGAGGTCAGACCTGACATCTCATCGCGGTACCTGCTCTTCACCAGCTCAGCGATAACCCTGCTCAGATTGTCCAGCACTTGGGATGCTGGAGGCTCAGATTTTTAGCATCCCCTTGGCAATGTGTTTTGGCTCCTCATGCCCAGCTAGAAACTGAGAATAAGATTATTTTATTTTTTTTCCCTCTATATTTAAATGAAAATCTCTCCGATTGAATGAGTGTCCTGGGGCCGGTGTTCAGCCTGCACAACAGCATCCTGATCCTTTGACACACAAGAGAAGATAAATATTAAACTAAATTATCCCTTCGCTCATTAATCACAGAATCACAGGATGCTAGGGGTGGGAAGAGAGCTCTCCAAAGATCATCGAGTCCAACCCCCCCTGCCAGAGCAGGACAAAACTAGAGCAGATCACTCAGAAATACAACCAGACAGGGCTTGAAAGTCTCCAGAGAAGGAG
This sequence comes from Ceryle rudis, assembly GCA_033439905.1. Taxonomy (NCBI): domain Eukaryota; kingdom Metazoa; phylum Chordata; class Aves; order Coraciiformes; family Cerylidae; genus Ceryle; species Ceryle rudis. The sequence goes on from JAAGNO010024912.1 coordinate 20,272, forward strand.
ACTCCACAGCCTCTCGGGGGAGTCTGTTCCAATGCTCTCCAACTCTTACAGTAAAGAAGTTCTTCCTCAGGTTGAGGTGGAACTTCCTGTGCTTGAGCTTGAATCCATTGCCCCTTGTCCTAATTAGTTAATTACTGCACTGAACCCAGAAAGCTTCCAGCCATTTCTGCTGAAGAAGGTCCAGAGTGTTTTTAGAGCCCTCATTGCTTATCCCCAGTGGCCATAATTCTGAAATTATTAACAAACTGACAGCAAAAGAAAGGATTCACAGAAGTTTTACTTGAGTTCGGTCACAAATTTGGCTCTGAGAAACTTAGATTTAGGTCCAAGACAGATAGTCTACAAAAGCTTTGGGAAACCTCAACGGGGGGGAAAATCCATTAGGAACTCAGAATTAATCTCAACAATCTTACCTATTGATTTTTTGCCTTTTATCAATTGAACTTCTTGTTCCTGAATAACTCATTTACAGGTAATAGACTGAAATAACAAAGTCCTACACAGATATAATTGACACCATTTCCTACAACATGTTCATCAGAAATTACTGGTCTAATAATGATTTTGCAGATACCAGGATAAGCGAAACAAACTCCAGGTTACCACAAAGAAGCAGAAAGCTTAATTAAATTTCATTTCAGACATCAGACTCCGGCATCTTTCTTCTCTACCCTCTTTAAAACCAGGGCAGACCCCTTCTGATTCACAGGCATGAGAAGAAATAACCAACTACAATGCATACAACAGAGAAATTGCACTTTTTAACCCGGAGTTTGTACGAACATGATTTGTCTTCCCCTTTGAGATAGTTGTAAATAGCAAAGAATGGACAAGGAATTTAAAATCTAAGGGTAACCAAACACTGAAGCATTCAGGAGCCACCTTCTCACTGCTCAACCCACAAATGTGGTGCACAACACGTGAGCAAACATTGCAAGCTCCTGCCCTTTTCCTACTAAGAAAGAGGATCCACATCAGCAAAGTTACAACAGGGTGGGCATTCTGCAAGTGGGAGAAGGATCCAGGTCCTTCAGAGCAGCCTGGATTTTCTACCTGTCCATTAATGCTACCCTGATCATCACAGCATCGTCTCCCTGGTACCTGCTCTGGCTTGGTCCTCCCAAGCAAAACATCTTCCATAAATCATCTGGTAGAGCATTGGGCATTCACAAAAGTCCAAGAGCTCAGAGAATTTGAACAGAAACACGACCAGAGAGTGGAGAGCAGCCACTCTTAGGAGTGCCTGTGGCAGAGACTGTTTGGTCGCCCAGCCCTGGTAACATCAGTAGACTCTTGGAATCATAGAATCATTAAGGTTAGAAATGACCTCCAAGATCATCAAGTGCAACTGTCTACTAAATATTAGCACTCAACCATGTCCTGAAGTGTCACATCTAGACCTGTTTTGGACAACTCCAGTGATGGTGATTCCACCCCCTCCCTGGGCAGCCTGTTCCAAGGCCTTCCCAGTAAAGAAATCTTCCTTAATGCCCAACCTAAACCTCCCCTGGTGCAACTTAAGGCCATTCCCTCTTGTCCTATCACCATTTACCTCAGAGAAGAGACCAACACTCACCTCACTACAACATCCTCTCAGGTAGCTGTTGAGAACCAGGAGGTCTCCTCTCAGCCTCCTCTTCTCCAGACTAAACAACACCAGCTCCCTCAGCTGCTCCTCATAAGACATATTCTCCAGACCCCTCACCAGCTTCCTTGCCCTCTTGTTGACTCTTAATTTAGCAGAGAAGAGACTGATGGTGTCCAGAAGAACCAAGAGAGGGTGGCCATGGTTACCAGAGGTAGGGAAACAAGCACAGCAAGGAAAAGGAACCTCATTTAACTTGCCACAAAAAGCAACGGTGTTACCCTGTGCCCAGAAGGGAAACAGGATCATCTCTTTTGCCATCTCCTCTCCTGGGAGGGCGAGGGGAGAGAGCGAATCAGTTGAGCCTCCTCATTTCCTTACTTCTTGTTCCTGGATTGATTTGTTCCCTGCGGTGCGACGCAGACAGCGTGTACTGCAGAGGTCATCGCCGACTCCCAAGTGCTTCGCAGACTCTTCATCACTGTATTATTTCCACTGCAGCAGGGTTTAGAAGCCCAGGATGAGATTACAGCACATTTGTAAGCGCTCTGTACCGGCGCAGAGAGAACTTTCATTACCCCAAGGAGCTTACAACTTAAATGATACAAAAGACAGAGGACAGAAGAAGGAATAAGAACTATTGTCCCCCTTTCCCCTCAGAATGGGAAACTAAGGCATAGAGAAAGTCAGTGTCCTGATAAAAAAGCTTCAAGAAGACACAGAGCAGGCAATCAAAGCTTCATGCCAAAAGCACTCTTTCAGCCCTTTAACCTACAACCCAGAATCATTTTGGTTGGAAGAGACCTTTGAGGTCATGGAGTCCATGCACTGCCAGGGCACCACTGACCCATGGCCCCCAGCACCACAGCTCCACGGGGGGCTTGGAAACCTCTCCAGGGATCATGGGGACTCCACCCCTGCCCTGGGCAGCCTGGCCCAGCCCTGGACAACCCTGGAAGGGAAGGAATTGTTCCTCAGCTCCAACCTAAACCTCCCCTGGGGCAACTTGAGGCTGGTTCCTCTTGTCCTGTGGCTTGTTCCTTGGGAGCAGAGCCTGCCCCCTCCGGCTCCAACCTTCCTGTTGTCCTTCCATAAGTCACCGCAGCCCAAAGTAAAGGGATCTGGAAGAGGCTGAGTGGAATCTCATCGCTTCTTCCCTCTTCCATTCCAGAGGAAAGCACAAGCCCCACCTCCCAGCCCAGCCAGCCTCTGGGTTGGGTGAGTAGCGTTGTCTTCTCTTGGGTGGTGCCTGGTCTGCTGGGCTGCGAGGCAGGATCTGGCCCCAGACATGCACAGGAAAAAGGGGAACACCCTCAGGGACAACAGCCTTGGGGTTGGGACACCCCAACAGCCAGCACAGCCAGCGAAGCGTGGTGTGGAGCCAGTGTCTCTGGCAGTGAACAGCAACGTGCTTGTGGCCTCAAGGGCTGATGATGGAGATCAGGCTGCAGCAGCAACACACCTCCTGCTGTGAAGCGACACCAAAGCTGCTTTTGGTCTCCAGCAGGTCTCCAAGGGTCAGACAGAGCATGGGGCAGAACAGGGAAAGTAATCTGCAAGAGCTTGTCTCTTCAGGTGGTGGAGTCGCCATCCCTGGAGGTGTTTAAGGAAAGACTGGATGTGGTGCTGAGTGCCATGGTCCGGCTGATGTCAGGGTGTTGGGTCATAGGCTGGACTTGATGATCTTGGAGGTCTATTCCAGCCTCTGTGATTCCCAAGCCTCTCTGACATGATCTGCCAAGGCTTTGTCCAAGGACCATGACTGTCACCAGTGCTTTCTGCCCAACACGAGAAACATCTTTCTTTACCTACACATCCTCCACAGAAAAGGGCAAGGATAAGAGCAAACGCTGACAGGCAGCATGAGAATTAAATGTCTGGATTATTTGCTTTGCTCTAAGTCATCTTTCTGAGTTTTCTAGTTTTGATTTTTTTCTTTTTTTCTTTTTTTTTGTTAAATTTAAAAATATATCCCACATTCTTCTGGGTCAACGTTTCTTGGTTTTGAATTTTAAATAAGGACTTTTGAGATTATAGAAAACCATCATGAATAAGAATCCTCTGTTTAGGTAAAAAGGGTTCCTAACTGATGATAATCAATCCAGTGTGTTCAGCTATTGTCATTAGCTGTAAGTCTGGGATATATGGAGCAAAGAGTAATTGCTGCTGCTGAATACATAAAGAGGTAGAGTCCAGGTTTTCAATTGTACCATGTCCTTTCTATTTGCACGAAACGTTATGAAACTAGACAATCATTACAGAAATATAAAAATCACTGAGCGGACTCTTTGCATTAAAGGTTCATTTTCTTCTATTTCTCCCCTTGTTTTCCCAGAGCTTGTCCTTCAGGCCATCTTATTTTTGCATCTCTGCTCAGGCAGATGGATTTCATGCCTGTCTCTGCCACAGGACGGATTGACAGAGTGACAGCAGTGGAAAAATAAGGAAAAAAGGGATGAATTAATAACAAGGGGAGATGTTTATTCATTTGCCAGAGACAAGGTAACTATACAGATACCAGCCACTATCACTTAAACTCAGTGCGGAGGTGAAAGGTCCACTGTGGACTGGACACGCTGCTGGCTGGGGCTGGAGAGCAGCAACAGCCTCTTGTTGCTTGACCCCCAGGCCATTAGTAGCCAGCAAAGAACTGGAAGGGCCACCACTGTTATCTGTGACTCTCGCTGGGGAGTCTTCCACCCACAGGCCATTAAACCTTTGATCCAGATGAACATCAAGCTTGGATAAGACCCATAGGCTTTATAGAAACTAGCCCTTGAGGAGGAGGGAAAAAAGAATCCCTTGACACTGGTTCTGGGATGTGGAGGAAAAGCTGAGCCAGCCCAGGAGGAAGCAGATGACACCAAATTGAGCAGGAGCGTTGATCTGCTCGAGGGTAGGAGGTTCTTCAGAGGGTTCTGGCCAGGTTGGATCGATGGGCTGAGGTCAGTGGGCTGAGGTTTAACAGTGGAGTCTCCTGCTCTGGAGACATTCCAAACCCACTGGATCTGTTGCTGTGTGGGCTGCCCTGGGTGACCCTGCTCTGGCAGGGGGGTTGGACTCGCTGAGGTCCCTCCCAACCCCCACCATTCTGTGATTCTGTGATTTTAGCTCTGGGTTCTGACCCTTAATTCTTGAACGTTCCCATGAAGAACACCGTGTTTCGCAGACCCCCCCCAAAGCAGCGATACCCGTAACGTATCCCAGCGAAGCACTGACACGAGTGATTTTAAGTTTTAGCTGAAAAATGCTGACAAACCTCTGATGGCTTCCAGCTCCTTTCCCATCCCTGACACTATTTTTGGAGAACAGCTCTTCTTCAAAACCATTTGCCTATGTTTATCCCACTGCGCTTTAACCTCTGCAACATCCAGTTTCTCCTCATGAAAAATACAGAACTTACTCTGGCTTTATGTTTGGAGAACTTCTAATAGGACACGACGTCCTGACTGTACGTGCTCAGTGCTCAAGGTCTCTCCTAACCTCAGCTTTGCCTTTGGAACCGTTCCACCTCCATTTGCTCGGGTAGAAAGCAAAGAAAGAGAGCAGCTGAAATCAATCTGTCTTTGCTGCACTCGCCTCCCGCCTTTCTCATTTCTCTTTCCTTTCTCCCCAGAGACCGGAGGTGTAAAAAGCCATTTCTTGTGAGCTGAAATCTTTGGCATGGTTTTATGCTTGGCATTCCTTCCTTTGGCTCCGGCTTGGCAGTGCTACTATACACAGCCACCTCCCACCTCACCGCCCCACAAAGCTGCTGGTATTTCTGTAGATACGCTTCCCAAATTAACAGGAATTCTTTGCTCTTACATCACCACTTAACCTCAGCGGCCTTACTTGCTTTCAGTTTTCTCATCCACCCGAGCTGAATTCCTGCTGCAGCATTCTCTGCCCCCAGAGCCTGTTCATCCTTCACTTTTTCTGGAGCCTGACACAGGGTTTGCCTCCAAAGCAGACCTCCTCGGGGCACTCGCTCCTTCTCCCCAGCCACCAACCTGGGCTGTATTTTCCTCCTAAGGATTCCAAAGCCAATAGCTCTGGATAGAGATCATTAAGCCTTAAATGACCCATAAATTCCTATGAAAAGAAAATGGTATTTAATTCATTTCCCAAATTTCCACCCCAAATTGCCTCTGACTCTGTCAGACTCCATGAGGATCAATAACTCCAGACCTGGCTGCTATTACAGTCCTGCCCAGGAGCACTTAATATCTATCTTGGGTTTTTATGCTGCCTCATTGCTATAGCTCTTGAATGTTTTCTGCATGAAATCAACCACCACAACAAAGTCCTCAGAGGATATCTGAGAGACTCCCCCAGCTCTGCCCTTCTGGGGAAAAGCCGTTCCTGGTTGAAACGAGGAACCCGCCCTAGGTAGAGATGTCCCTACTTGCGTAGGGAGGTTGGACCAGATGACCTCTAGAGGTCCCTCCCAGCCTAAACCATTCTAATATTCTACGAAATGGTTGTTGTTTTGGTTGGGTTTTTTTCTTCTCCTCAGAGAGGTGGGAATAGGGAAGGAATGGGTAGGCAAAAATGTCTCAGTGTGACTTTGATAAAACACGGTTCCCTGGGGTTGAAGTAGCACAACCCCGCACCAACGCTGGGAAAGCAAAGCTCTGCTTTCTCAATCACCCTCTGCAAACTTACTTCGTTCTCTTCCAGAAGTCATAGAATTCTAGAATCATAGAATGGGAGGGGTTGGGAGGGGAGCACAATCAGCGTGGAGAAGCGCAGCTCACAACCAAGGAGAACAAACTCCGTGGGACTTCATCAGTGTCCACCACACATCAGAGGAGCCCACCCTGAGTGATGCCACCGACTTCAGTAGTTCCAACGAGAAACCAGTGCCAAGGGCCAGACTTGAGGCATCTCTCACAGCTCTGGCTCCACCACCACTGGAGTCCAGTGGTTTGGCAAGTCCTGACTCTAGATACTGACTTGGTAAACCCTGGACTGAGATTTTGGTTGCATGTCCAGCTCCAGGGGAGGTCTGGCTTTACCCTTGGCCACAGCTTAGCAGCTGAGAGGACAGTTGCTCATTTGCTTTGCTCTGAGCTGGCTTCTGCAAATACAAATCTATTCACCTGTCAGGCAGATTTGATTCCCAGCATGTCCCTTCCCTGCGTTGCTCTGAATCACCGACGTCCACAGTTCACAGCACCTGAGCCGCGCGGTGGAGGATCGAGCTGCAAATAGCTCTTGGCGAGCTGACAGCTCGTCCTGTCACAGCCCTCGAGCCAGTCAAGGAGAGCCCGTCCCCAAGTCACCCGGCCGGTCGCAGGCACAGACACCAAACCAGCTGCTTCCGCAGCTCCGAGACAGTTTTAAGCAGTTTTTGCCATTAAACTTCAGCACGAACCCCATCGGCGGGTCCAGCACTGGCAGGAGCTCGCACGGCAAATGCAGCTGAGCTGCAGGAGCTGGCACTGGGCAGCCCAGGAGTTCTGGTCTGCAGATGTGAACAGCTCTGGATGGGAAGACAGGCTGACACAAGTGGGCATCTGCTCGTTCAGAAACCCAATTTTAATTAATAACCACAGAATGGTTTGAGTTGGAAGGGACCTTAAGATCACCAAGTTCCAACCGCCCTGCCATGGGCAGGGGCACCTCAGAGCCCCATCCAGCCTGGTCTGGAGCACACCCAGGGATGGAGCATCCACAGCTTCCCTGGGCAGCCTGTGCCAGGCTCTCACCACCCTCAGAGGGAAGAGCTTCTTCCTCATTTCTAATCTAAATCTCTCCTCTTTCAGTTTAAAGCCATCACCCCTCATCCTGTCCCTAGAAACCCTTGTCAAAAGTCCCCCCACAGCTTTCTTGTAGGTCCCCTTCAGGCACTGAAATGCTGCAATAAGTTCTCCCCACCGCTTCTCTTTGCCAGTCTCAGAAAGCCAGAGACACTCAAAAAATTTGCCCCTCCCAAAGGCCAAATGCAGAAATAAACTCCACATTAAAAGCTGCCATTTTTTTTTTCTACCAGAACAACAACAAACTAATAAAATAAATCACCTTCTCCACGAGGACTTCTGTCTCAGGGGGGTGCTTATGGGGGCAACCACGCAGGCGTGGACAACCAGAGCAGCACAGGGGATGGAGTAAGAGTCTAGAACAGCAGACTGTCAGTCGAAAGAAACCTTTGATACATTTCATCGTTGTTAAACATCTGAGACAAAGCCACGTTGACATCGTGTAGATACCTCCCCTTCCCGCTCGGGCGTTAGATTCACGCTTTATTACTCAGGATCTTCCCTACCACCTCCAAAATGCCTGGGGGGAAACATTAAGAGATTAAACCAAAAGCTATTGCTTAATATTAGAATGAAATAGATCCAAACTCGCATGCTGTTTATGGAATAATAATTACAGCTCCCAGAGCCTGGCCCAGGAGAGCCCCAAGTCCTTTTACTAATCTCATTACCAGCCTTACGTTGTTAATAACAATCAGTAAATACAACACGATCAAGAGGAGTTTGGGAAGAAGGCTGAATGAGGGTTTAGGCTCAAGTTTGAAGTTCAGATGCAAAGGGAGAAAGCGCATGGAATGTCTCAGGAGCATCACAGGCTGCTGAGGTTGGATTTGTGGTAGAGATGCTCTTCCCTGGTCCCTCCTGCCCTGGAGCAGCGAGAAAATGGATGTGGGGAGTTGGAGTTGGGACACGCATCCCAAAGGTCTCCTTGGGTTTGATGCTTTCGCTCTGAAGCTCTTCCACTGGAGGCGCCCAGCCACGTGCTCTGCTCCCCACACTGGCAGACGTGCCAGAGGACTACCCATGAAAGATCTCAACATCCTCAAACATCTCCTCAAAGGTGGCCAGAGAAACTGGGTTTCCACCTCAGTTTATACAACACTGAAAAGCCTGACAGGAGAACTGGAAGAAAAACAGGGAGAAGAGAAACCGGGGATGGACATCCTCAATTCCTGCTTTTTACAAACCTATGTCTTTTCCAGGGGAAAGGAAGAAGTTTGATCACGCAATTAAAGGTTTAGTGTTTTCCACCACGGCTGCCCTACAGATGGCTGCGTTTCATCACCGCTTCACCTCCACCTGCCTCTCCTCCAGTCCAGTCTGGACCCTGGGACTCTACTGGTCCAGAGAAGAGACAATATAAATGTATTGTCTACCTCCGGCTGGACCCAAGACACCTCAATCCTCTGCAGCTCTTTAAGGGGGCCTGGAAATACTCACAGCCAGGCATCCATCTGATCTAGTTTGCTCTGGGCTGACTCCGAGACATCTTGAAAATTTAATGTAATTGGGAAGGCTGGAGGTGTTGCTCTGTGATGAAATGTCACGATTGCACCGGAGACAACGGCGCTGTAAATACCATCCTAAAGGATGACTTTTGTTTTCCCTTCTGTGACCGGGGTGGGGAGGCAGGAGAAAGGGAACTGATGATTTGTGTTGGATGATCGTTTTGATGCCCCATTCTGAAAAAAATGTTTTGTTAGAAGGAGAAGTCGATGAATTTTGATCCTTCCCTTGGTGTGCTCTGGGCGTACACAGATTTATTCGGGTAGGAAAGACCTGTGACAGACGATGCGCTAGCAAAATTCTCAAGGCTTTTGGGCTTGATTTAAGAGAGGACTAAATGTAGTTGCTGCGGATGAGAGCAGAGCCTGCGTAAAGGACACCCTTCAGCACCCACATTCTATAAATGTCTCTACAAACGAGGGGAAGAATCATCTTGTGGCTGAGGTGGAGGGAAAGAGAGGGCAGGAGGGACTTGGGGTCAGGCTGGGGCTCCATCACTAACACTGGAAGACATCTGGCAAATAATCTTCCCTATGCCCTGCCTCTGGTCACAAGGCAGGAGATGATTTCTCACCGATTTGTGCTGGAGCTCTTCAGAGCAGGGACTGGTGATGAAGGGAGGGGAACATCTCCCTGCTGAGGAAAGGCCGAGGGAGCTGGGGCTCTGGAGCTGGGAGCAGAGGAGACTGAGGGGTGACCTCACCAGTGTTTCTAAAGAGGGCAAGG
>JAAGNO010024913.1:0-23986 GCA_033439905.1 Ceryle rudis
TACGTTGCAAGAATTTGTAAAGCGTGTGCACCCTGGAGAAGCAGGTTGACAATTAAGCTGTTAGCCCTGAGGAATTCCTCATAGGAATGCCACCAGGAGAATATGAACAGAGCATTGCACCAATAGCTGAAAACCCATTTATTAATTTTAAGTTGAGGATGCTGACACTTAAGACAGTATGAGATGATGAGATCAGTGCTGACAAAAAAAAAAAAAAAAAGCAGTGCTCAGCTGGAACACAGTGAGGTAAAAATTTGTTCTCAGTAAGAGAGTTTATGAAGTGATAGCAGTCTACCTTTAAATGTAAAAAAAATATTCCATCATCCTGTTGAGGAATTTTCCTCCATGGACTGATCAAGAAATGTAGGCTCCTAAGTTAAGGCATAAAGTAGGTTGTCATATGACTACCCTGTAAGTATGTGATTGGACATCACTGCCTGTTTAATCACATTTTCAGAGGAAAAGTACCCATGATAGGTTTTAAACCTACCCAATCCTCAAATCCTTTGGGTAGGTATACAGAAGATGACCTTCAAATCCTCTTTTGAACAAAGAAGTCCCAAATAAAATAAACTTGACATAATTCAACTGTGGCCCGGTTTGTGATCCTGGGAAAGATTTGTAAAGGTAGAAATTAAAAGTATCACTATTTTCTTGACCTGAAAGCAAGTAGAAAAACTTGCATGTTAGTTTTAGAACTGTTTTCTACAAAATGCTTGTTGGCCTCAGTAAACAAACACAATTGGGATAATTTTATGAACAGATCTCCGTGTAACTACGTTGAGTGAATTATTTCCCACTAGTTACAATGAGAAAACTGGATGATGTAAATACCTTTTCTAGAACTACAAGATTCTGTCTGGTAGCTTAGACAACACATGACTGTATGGGACATGTAGAAGACATTGAACATTTAACCAGTTTTAATAAACAGGGGAATAAAAGAATTTCAAGTTGTAGGTATTAATATATTAGTCTGAGAAAAAAAGCATGTGGAGAAATACAACCTTAGGAGACATGGAAGTATCCACCAAGGGACATATGAAACATAGCTGGACATGAGTCTAAAACTAGCATTTATAACCCAGGCAGTGAATGAAGCACCACAGTAGCCATGTCAGTGGCATAATGAGCTCAGTATTTCTTACATCGGGGCTGTAATTTCAATGCCTTTGTAGGCCCAGCAGATCTTTTTAGATCTTCCTAATTCACCATGCGCAAGAGGAATTTCCCATCTAATCCCATCCTTATTTAAATTTCTTACATAGGATCATTAGTAGGGTTAGTTGCGAGGTGTTTGCCTCATTAGCGTGTTGCTGAAAGAGCTTAACCTCAAGAGTTGCAGTTTTACTCTACATTAAAATGTTATGCAAATTCCCCATCCTGCTCAGGGAATCGGAGTGAAACACAGATCCTGTTTTATTATTCTCAACTCACTTTTGACTTGTTTTACTAGAGTTTGGGCTCAACAGGCCCAAATGTAATTAAATGCTTCCTTTGTGCTACCTGGAAAATCCTTCATTAGCAGCATTAGCCTTCCTCAAAATTAATGCTGTGTGTGCCAAATTGGCCTGCCCAGGAGGAAAATACAAAAATAGCTCTTTAAAGCCATAAGAGAGTGAGAATTCTTCCATTTTGTAGCACTGTTTTAAGCTTGAGAGATTATGCTTATATATATCTCCCCTTTCCTAGAGAGGGGCTATTAGAAACCTGTTGTTTAAGGTTAGTTTGGGGTCTTCACTGATTTTGTTAGGAGGAAAGTTAACACTCTAAGTAGTCGGCAGGCTAGGTAAGGATGTAAAACAGGGGAGGAAAATGTACGTGTGAGTATATTCATAATGCTAGCCCCAAACAAGACAATACTGGGACTTTAGCGGGCTTGTTTTTAGGTTTGAGGCTGTCTTGACCCCTAGACTGAAGGTATGTCTCAGGAATATTAACTTTTACAAATTAAAATGAGGTGTACCTGAGTCTTCTCTCTGACAGAAACAGGTTTAAAAACCAACCAAACAAAACAAACAAAAAACCCACAACAAAAACTGTTGGTTTAGTGGTAGTAGGATACTTTTTATTAGGGGTATTTAATTTCCACCTTGCATTATTTTGGGGTTAGCATAACTAACATGGTACCCATGGTAACATTCAACCAAGCTGCTGTTATAATCAAGTTTTTTTGGCTTCTTGAGCAATCAGAATCCTTCATTAATAAGGATAAACATCCCCTGTTCCACACAACCATTCAATAGATTGGCAACTTTATATTCTTTTAAGTATACTGACTTGTATATTGATCCTCCTCCTTTCTGGGATTATATTAGCTTTAGCCAAGAGGTGGCTGTATGTTTACATGGAGTACCTGGGAAAGGAAGGCTAGTTCAAGACAAGGTACCTAGTTTGGAAATTCCTTGAAAAACCTGCAAGGTGCTTGGCTTCTAATATATTGCTTTCTTGTGACTTTCTAACAGATCCTGAAACACAGCTGAACAAAAGCATGTTAGCAGATGTATTTTTAAAGATTTTTGTCCTTCAAGTCTGTAGGACTGCTTTTTAAGGGATGCTAGTGTGTTGAAATGTGTTGTGCATTGTCTGAAAGAGTTATGTCTGCTTTGCCTAACATGTATAGAGATGGTAGAAGTTTTGGTCAACTGTCTAGGACAGATATCTATTGTTAAAGAATACTTTGGTATTGAGAATGTTTCCTATTTACTACATGACATTGGTCAGAAGATATTTTAAAGACTGGTAGTTAATCAACCTGCTTAATGTGTTTGGTAGGACACTGTGATAGACTGAGGCCGTTCTGTTTGAGGCTGGGGGAAATGTTCAGTTCTGTTTGGACAATTGCATTGATAAACCCAAAGGAGGATGGGGGCAACCAACGATGCAACTGTGATGTCCTATTACTAAAATCTTCAAGAATCTTAGTAACAGTCATGCTTGATGGAGAAAGTTTTGAAGATTTTTAAAGATCAAGATGACTTCTTTCCTTTAGTTTCCAGGCAAGTGATTTCCAAATCTAGTGCAGTGACTTGGTAGTATTTTCCTGCATTTTTCTCATATGTAAATATGAAAAACTGATTGTGCCAGTACAGAACGTCTATTAGCCCTGCCTGATGTAGTCTGCACAATTTCTGAAACCTTTCTGAGGAGTTTTGCTGTGGGCTTGAGTTCTACCAGCTCATGGAGAAAATGACACTGACCAATGATTCTGTGAGTGTCTTGGCTTATAGGACATAAATATATTGAAATTATACAGGAAAAACTAGCAAGAATATTTCAGTTGAGTTACCAATGTTTAAAACTAGATTTACAACTATTTGGATATATTTAACCAAAGTATGATGAACTTGATTTGGTAGGTTCTCTTTCATGTGCCAGAGAAAATGTGAAAAGTTTATTTTCTGGTGCAGTTGAAGCTACTTTATGGCAGTTATAGGCTCTGGTAGCAGAACATAGTATAAGAATTCAAAAAAAATAAGATGAGTTGTGTTCAGCCACCTTAAATTGGAACACATGAAATGATTTGCACAAAGTAAAAGCCAGAGTGGGGATGGTGGCAAAAGGCTTCCCAAACAGATCTCTAATGCAAAGCCCTCCTATGAGCTCTAGTCTGTAATAATGTTGGCATCCGCTTGTGAAGATAGGCTCTTCAAAACAAGAGGAAGATAGTCTGCCAAAAGGTTTCCAAATATTTTGGAAACTTTAAAATAAAACAACCCCTCAAACTCCATAAATGTTCTACTAGGTACTTTTCCTCTTTAGATTAATAAATTATAAGATTTGAATCTACAATGAAAACTAATGAGCCTTGGTAACATCAGTATGACTCTTCCTCTTGAATGAGTTTATGGTCAAATAACAGGCATTGTAATATTATTATGACAACATAACACATTTAATGGACTTTTTCAATCATTATTTCACTGAAAAGCTATTTGGGTACTTGACTATTTGATCTGTGGAACAAATATTTCATCACTGTTTATTAAGGATTATTTGTTAGGTTATTCAGAAATTTCTAATAAAATTAGTGAGAGAACAATGCTATGAGAAATAAAGTTTTCTGTTAGAAGGATAAGATTGCTGTTACTGGGAAAAAGTTTCTTTTTTTTTTTTTTTTAATTACTTATTGATGAGTTTTAAATTGAAGTAACCTAAGACTTAGGTATTAAAGCCTGCTCAGTACAAACACCTGTCTGATGTACAGTGAACAATCATAACAGAAAAGAAAACTGTTAGTCTGGATAAAGGAAAAGGATAGAGGATATATTATTATTCTATTGAAAACATGGGTGCAATTCTCACCAGTTAAATATTAATCTCTCCTCAAATATGGAGAGTGTTGATGCAGAATTCTAACTCTGGAGTCTACCTCAGGGCTGGGTCTGAAGCCTCAGCTCCTGCTGTTGCCCCAACACCTCACATAGAGCTACCATGGAAATATCACCAGCAACTGCAGTTGCATCTTTGGGGTCGCATCTGTCAGAGGCGCACAGGTATCAGTAAACTGGAATTGTGCTGGTTCTGAAAACTTTAAGATGCAAGCTCTAATAGCACGTGTTTTTAAAATATTACCAGCTGATGGTTATGAATCATACTTTGCTTGAGGCAGAAATCATTATTTGACTTCAGCGAATCAAACAAAGAAGGCTGTGTTTTAATCCTTTTGAACTGTCCTTGGTTTGATCCTTCATTGGGTTAAAATGCCATATGAGAAAACAGGGAGGATAATTTAGTGTTGTCATCCATCTAAGTAATAAGGATGCACTTCAGTTTATTGGCATCTAAACTCAAAGGCTTGTGAATGTCTGAAGAGAAATAAATAACTAAAATCAAACTTGTGACGGAAACAAAAAGCATATCAATATGTCCTATTGGTCTGGGCATTAAAATAAGAGTAGACAAAACTGATTTTTTATTTCTGTCAGGAGATTAAGGGAAAACATCCTTTATTTAGAGTCTTGAACTGATCGTGTAAGTAGAAAATTAATGATTATTTACCTGTTTTCCTTCTGCAGTGACCACCTGCATCCTCGTCCAAGCTTTCGTTTCTGATTTTGACAGAAAGGTTCTTCAGTTTGTCATATTAAGGTTCTTCAGTTTGTCATATTTTGAGAATTGCAGAATACCAGATTGGACGGAACCTCAAGGACCATCTGGTCCAACCTTTCTTGGCAAAAGCACTGTCCAGATAAGATGGCCCAGCATCCTGTCCAGACAAATCTTAAAAGCGTCCAGTGTTAGGGAATCACCCACTTCCCTGGAGTGATTATTCAAATGGCTGATTGTTCTTGTGAGAAATTTTCCTCTTGTGTCTAAACGGAATATCCTCAGGATTAACTTGTCCCCATTACCCCTTGTCTTTTCCATGTGACTCTTTGTAAAAAGGGAGTCTTCATCTTCACGGTAGCCACCCTTTAAATACTGGAACATAGCAGTAAGGTCTTCCCTAAGCCTTCTTTTCTCAAGGCTGAGCAAACCAATTCTCTCAGCCTTTCTTTGTATGGCAGCTTCCCAGCTCAGATCATCTTTGTGGCCCTTCTCTGGATCTTCTCCATCCTCTCCACATCTTTTTTTTTTGTATAGCAGGGACCAAAACTGTACACAGTATTACAGGGGTGGCCTGACAAGTGCTGAGTAGAGTGTGATAATGACTCCTTTATCTCTGCTGGTGATGCCCTTGTTGATACACCCAGCATCCTGTTGGCTTTCTTTGCCACAGCAGCACACTGTTCACTTGTACTGAGCTGCTTGTCCATCAGGACGCCCAGGTTGCTTTCCACAGAGGTGCTGCACTGCTAGGTAGTGTCCAGCCTGTGCTGCACTCCTGGGTTGTGTTTTCTCAAGTGTAAAACCTTAGACTTGTCTTTTTTTTGAACTTTGTAAGATTCTTGTTGGCCCACTCTTCCAGCCTATCTGGGTCTTCCTGCAGGGTGTCCCTCCCTTATGAAGTGTCAAATTCTCCACTCAGTTTGGTATCATCAGGAACTTCATCGGGGTACACCTGATCTTGATGGCAACATCACTTCTGAAGATGTGTTGGGCCCAGTAATGATCCTGGGGGACCCCACTTGTGACAGGTTGCCTATTTGAAAAGGAGTTATTTACCACCACTCTCTGGGGGTGGCCTATCAGCCAGTTCCCCACCCATTGCACAGACCACTTCTCTAGACCATGATGCATCAGATTCTCTGGGAGGAGGCTGTGGGAAATGTATCAAAAGGCTTGGAGAAATCCAGGTAGACCATGTCCACTGTTTATCCTGCATCAACTGAGTAGGTTACTTTGCTGCGGAAGGCAGTCAGGTTTGTTAAGCACGATTTGCCCTTGGTGAATTCATGCTGGCTTTTCCAAATCATGTGCTTCATTTGACTTGTGATAGCCCCCAAGAGGATTCATTCCATAATGTTCCCAGAGGCTAAAGTAAGACTGATGGATCTATAATCTCCTGGCTCCTTCTTTAAGCCCTTCTTGTAGATGGGGGTTATATTAACCTTCATCCAGTCTTTTGGGATGTGCCCTGATCTCCATGACTTTTCAAAGATGGAGAGCAACCTTGCAATAATGTCAGCCAGCCCAGAATGCATGTAGATAATCCTAGAAATGTGATATTAGCACCAGAGGCTGTGCAGCTTGCCACTGTTTTACCAAACAGAGATATGTAGCTGCCTTTCTTGGATTTGTACCTTTGAAGGAGAGTTCATAAAGCTGTAAGGAAAAACAGGCTTAGCAGAGCAGTCATTTTCTCAGTGCGGTGGAAGGTTGTTAACCTTTCTAAGCCTGCAAAGGCAGGTGCCAAGATTGTCCTTCCTCCATACTGTATTTGTAGAGCTCAAGTAGTATGTCATAGGCAGGGGCAGACACAGTTTTGCTGGGCTCACTCAGCTCCATTTCAAGCCAGGGTAAGGTTGAGCATGTAGCAGGAGCTAAGTCAACAATGTGGCAGCGTTCCTACTGTCTCACTTGATGGCCAAGTCAATGCTCTGAGTTATCCAGCAAGCTCCTCTGAACCCAGCTTCGAAATAGCTCAAGAGGTATTGTCCAGTTACTCCTGGTGCAAGAACAGCTGCCAGTCTTGTTATGAAACAGCAGCTCTCTTGGCTTGTGCTGCAGTTTGGGGTCCGCAAATGAAGCATATTAGAGAGAGCTCTGGAGAGAAAAGACTGTAGAGACCAGAGGAAACTGACAGGGTGGTACCAAAGAGTTTATGAGGTTTAACTGTCAAATAAATGTTTTGCTAACAGTTTGGTTGGTTGGTACTGGATGCTTCAGCCCAGTAAACACCTGTTTGCAAGACATAAAATCTTTGGGGGGAAAAAAAATTGCAAAATTTTGATCTGATGGTTTTGCTGAGCTTTGCTGGAATACTTCAATGTTGATAGGGCAAACAGAATCTTCTGTGACTTATTGAGGGGTTTAAAGGAATTTCTTTAGCTGAAAAATATAGTACAAAAATACCCAGCCCCTCCTAGTTACTATAACCCTCTGTGAATGAGTTGATATGATTTCTAAGGTTCCTTCATTTTATTTGCTTGTTTTAAATTTATGTTTAGACTTTTTGCTATTCCAGAGGTGTCATTCTGCATCTTCTGAGCTGAAACTTCTGACAGTGTGAAGGGCTGGCACTGTGCTGATCTTCAATAGTAATTAGTTGTTTGTTTGGTGTTTTTGGTTTTGGTTTTTTTTTCACCCAAAGTACAATTTACTATGGGATTTTTGGTTTTATTTATTGTGAGATCCTGGAAATGTTAGTGTATAGTGCCCACACCTTTAAATAATAAAACTATATTTGTTTGTGGATACACTAATCTGTTGTTAATAAACTTGAAAGAATACAGTCTTGTCTAATAAACACATCAAACTAATGGGTACCAAAGTAGTTCAGAGAGTGTTTGTTGTTTGGTGTTTAGATTTCAGTCAAATTAATCACCAATGGATGGAGCCTGCTGTATTTATTAGCAACACAAATCCCTGTGATTCAGTGCCAGGTTCCTTTGACTCCTTCCAGTGTATGCTGGCAGGGGTACAGGACTGATAAATACTTACATCCTTGTGACTGGGGAAGAAAGGAGTGAGGGGCTGGGGTGGGGGGGAAATACTGCTGAGAAAACAGACCTCAGAGTTGGCACGAGTTCCTTGAGGAGCCATTTCGAGTCTCTTTCTATAGGGGCAGCTTGTGAAGGGAAAGTCATTGATTCAGGAATGGTAGAGGCTTTTTTTTTTCCTTCTTTGTGAAACCTTCAGCCTTGCAGATGGCCAGCTGCATAAGATGGCGTGGTTTTGTTCTCGCTTCTCCTCCAAGATACTGTCTTGCTCCCCAACTTTAATTTTTTTTCCTTCTTTTGCTTTTTTTCAACTGAATTTCTTAAAAGAGCTTCAGTTATTGAGAAATGCTGTTGCAGACATGCTCCTTCTTGGGAGCATCTGTAATGGTCTAAAGCATCCCCTGTCAGAGAAATTCAAGTGAAGGTGTTTGAATTCTTGATGTTTTATTTTTAAGTTCCAGTTATGAATTAAATGCAAATGATGGCTCATTTTGTGGAGAGTAGAAATGAATTACTAGCATCAGAAATATTTTTGTCAAATTAAATGAAAATCTTTACCCATTCTCTTTGCACTAGCCACTTGTGAAACTGGACATACAGAGAGGTTCCAGTCATGGTCATTTTCTGTCTTACAGGAGGGCGAAAGGCTATTTCCCCTATAGATGCCCAAACCCCATCACTTTGCTTCTGGAACCCTAAATTCTGAGTTTGGGAAGTAAAAATGCTCCAGCTCTGGGTAGAACTATGTTGAATTTCTTGTAAGAATTACTTGGTGATGAACTGAGCTAGGAAACAAGTTGCAGCATGTTGTTCATGCGGTGTTGGAATTTCAATAATGTTATATCCAAGTCTTGCAGTTGCACTTGATACTGATAAATAAACCAGTCAGGTGACAGTATCTGCTACAAATTCTCACCCTTGACAGGACACCTGATGTTCTACAGCTTTGAACCCCATTTTCTTCTTCTAATGGGCAAATGACTTGTGAAAGTTCAGGGTGCTTTTGGAGGGGTTTGCAGCAGAAGGAACTTCTGAGAAAATTATTTGAACACAGAGAATGCAGTTATTAACTATGACAGAAATGATGATGAAGGGGAAAAAAGAAATCATTGTGGCAGAATTGCTGTATGTCAATCTAATCGCACAGACCTTGCTGTCCAGAACTTCAGAGTTGGAAGCCATTGTAGGATATGGCCAAAACACAATTAAAATTAAACGAAATGGCCCTTTGTAAGTAACTTGTATGAATAATTTTGCAATCGTGATACAAGTGTAAGAGACCTGCTGGAATACAGGCAGCACTGGAGCATGTAGCTTGCATGGGGAGAAAGCTATGAGAAGAATCAGTGTGGAGCTTCTTTTATTACAACTGCAACTTCAGCTTTTTGGTTTTAATCTTTCAGGTAAAAGGATCACGTATTCTTTTCAGAATTGAAGAATATGTTTATGTTTAAAAGCAAATCCAAATGCTGGCCTCCTTGAAAAAAATGTTTGGAGATTTTGGGTGGTGAGTCACAGGAGAAGTGTCCTGTGCACCTGGGGGGTAAACAAACACTTTGACTTAGGGAGGAGCAAAAATAGCCTGTGGAGGTTAAAAGTCCCCTTCTTCCATAAAGGTATTCTTGGAGAGGAGGAAGAACCAATTTCTATTTCACAAGTTATCGTGACATTTGTCATTCTCACACCCAGGTACAAAAAAACATAGAAATTATGCTTTCACAGAAAACTCCTTTTGGGTCTAGTTCTTAATGTCACCATTATAATTAGTCATATGAAAGAAAGGTAGGAGTGGTCTGTGGAGAGAGTTTGCAGAAATATCAGCCAGCTTCTCCACGGTACTGTGTGTGTGACTTTCTCTCAGGCTCTCACTTGCCAACATCACAGGCTGCCCTTATGTGGTAGAAAAATGAGTTCTTGTCACTTGAGAGCTTCATCTAGCAATGGTGGTGCTTATGTTTGCCATCTTCCTATGATATGGAACGCATGCAGTTTCTGTTTATTTTCTTGAGACTAAAGTCTCAAGATTTCATGTCAGCTTGCAGTAATCATTTCTATCCCTTGGGGACATTGGGGGGGAAAAAAATAGTATAAATAGGGAAGTATAGGGAAAATCAGTGAGCATCTCCTCAAGGGAATCATCAGGGAAAGAGAACGATGGGTCTCACAGAGTGAGGCTTGACTTTTTGCAAGTTTTGCAACTGACATTAAGGACAGAACTGTGCTCTGCTCAAACATCAGTCATCGGTGTATAGGAACTGAACCCTAATGTATGGAGTTAGATCTGTAAGAGCTGGTGGCATGAGACAGTTACACAACTGTGAATATGACTGAGTTTCCTGGAAAAAAGTAGTTTTCAATTTTATTATGAGCATAAACCATTTAGAGATGAGCTCTTTAACATAGTGCTGAATGACTTAGCTGGAACGACATGCTGAATTTCCACTCATTATTTCAGGTCTTCCTGCCAGCTTTCCATCTAGGATCCCTCCAAGATTCACTGATAACAGATTTATCTATATAGTATCATCTATTCTTGGGCTTCAGAAAATCCATTTTGCCTGGCTGAGCTCCATAAGAGCTGCATCTTCAGCATAAGAGGCTCTGCAGGAAGTATTATCTATAGAGCCCCTCTTCCTGAAGAGATATGGATCAGCAACTCCAAGACTAGGCTGCAAAGTGTGCTAAGGATTATCCAAACAACTGACCTGTTACATGCCTGAGCAGAGATGGGGTGCTCGTGTCACACACAAATATGAATGTGATATAAATCGTACAAGTCTCACCAAAGTAGCATGTTATTGCAAATACCTTGCTTTGGTACTCATAAAGTGGCCAATCTCAAGCTTTATGCAGCATCCCTGTGATTAAAACAAATCCCACTTTTTTTTCTTATTTCTGTTTGGAAAATACAGCCTTTCTTCAGAAACAGGCTGACTGTGAAGGAGTTCAGTGGGTGGAATTACTCACAAAGATAGTTCAGTACCTTGCATAGTTGCCTTGGTTATAATTTAGCATTTTCTAGCTTAAGAATATTTGTTTTACTGTTTCTCTCCCTCTTTTATTCTTCTAATTGGTGTTCTTTATTAGGTATGGAGTTAAAATAAATGATGTACAGTTCTCACATTTATTTTTCAAAACTCTCTAGTAAGTGATCTAGGAGAATTGTCTTTATGATCTGTGTTGTTCAAGAAATCTTTAGTGTCTTCTCAGGCTGAAATACCTGTGAGCTCCACACTTTTGAAGCTATGAAATTTATGACTCTGCATCCTGTGGTATCATACCTGTGTCTTGATTATCTGAGTGTAACTCAGTGATCAAAGTCCTGATTTTGAGATGAATTTATTTGATTCAATTTTTGGCCAATATATACAAATATTTATATAAATGCTTCCTTTCCTACCATCATGCCTTTGAGTATACTCATTTGCTAAAACATTGTGGAAAGTGATTGTGTAGAGAGCATTTTGTCCTTGCCCCAAGCACTTGCTGTCTTTTTCCTTCATCATTGGTGCTGCTTTTTAGTTATAAGGTCTACAGAATAACCACACAGTTTCATTACATATGCAGCAGCTCTAAAGGACTATGTTCCCAGACCGTGCAGTAGCAAGGTTGCCAGAATATTCAGCAAACAACTTTCCTCGGTAGATCCTACTGTTACTGACAGGTGGCTTTGCAACTCAGCAATCCAGCTCACATGCTCTTTTTCACTTGTTTTCCCTTTCTAGGATCATTTGGTTTCTTGTAGAAAATTCCATTTCATTGAAATGGAGGCAGGCTGTGAAACTGTTCCCATTGAAGTGTTCTGAAGAAAAAGAGGAAGGCTGAAGTGCCTTTATTTTGTTAGGAGGTAAAACTTTGGGTACAGTAATTTCAGAACACTTATGAAATGTGGAATCTGTACTTTGTGGTGTTTAGGAAGTAGGGGTCAAAAAACCTGTAATGTGTTTTGAGTTAAACTTATTCCTTTGTAGAATTTCTTATGGATTTTTATTTGTTCCTGATGAGAATAAAACTACATGTTAAGATCCTCAACAAAATATATATATATTTTGTATTGGCAACTGTTGTTCTGGGCATTTACTGTAGTTTTCTGATGAGTAGATGTAGTTTAAAATATGGCAGATATTTTGAGGAGATACAGCTGACCTCTGTGCAAGGATGTAGAACATAGAGGCTTAATATTTTAGGTATTGTGTTGATGAAGGTCTGTGTGGAGCAAGCAGCTGAATACTTTTCTCTGAAATGCGTACATATGCCAGTTTTCTCCTTCCTGCCACCCCAAACGCTTTGGGCACTTGAAAGTGAAGGGAAGGACTGTATTTGTGAGAATTGTGTTGTGATTGTGAAGGGATTTGGATCATTCATCTGAGCTGTGGGAGATTCAGGAGTGACTCCTCCTCTGCCAGACTTGTGCAGGATGTTACCTCTGTTTCTCCAAGAGTGAACTTGCTCACAACCAGGCTGCTCTTAAGCTCTGCTTTTCTTTGATGATAATTCAGTGCAAGACCATCTGCTGAAACAAGGCTTGTGATAGTGCTGTCATCCCCATATAATTACTGAAAGCAAGATTTAAAAAGCCTTTTGACTTGTTTTGCTGTGTCTCAGCTTTAGAAAGTGTATGAGTTTCATCAAGGTGGATTGGAAATATTCTCAGACAGAAGTTTATTAACCACAAGGTGAGCATCCTAATTTGGCTTCCCCTGGGCCAAGGAAGATGAGTAAATTTTGAGAAACCCGAGTTTTAGTGAACAAAAGGAAAGGAGGCAGCAACAGCTGTTGTGTTAATCCAGCCTTTTATTCCCCTGAACAGCTGAAAATGTTTGAGTTCAGAAACACGTTGGTCACATGGTTTTTGGATAGCCTTCATTAATTTTGCCATTCTGGAGAAAATGAATGTTCTCTGGAAAAATAACTGAATAATTACCCACCTCTGTTCATTATTACCAAGTGCATTGGCTGCCTTCTCTATTGCTTTGTCTTTTTTCATTATTCTTTTTCTCTTCTGACTTGTTTACCTAATTTCAAGGAAGAACTTACCTTTCCTGGAAGGAGCCCTAGAAACCATAGAAAGGGAGGAAAAAGCCTTACTTGAGCCAGAACCACCAAGGACTTTGCATCAGCAGAATCATACTTACTCTTGTCAGCAACAAGCTTCACCTACTCTTCCTGCCCTAAGAAAACATAGTAACATTACATGTGTCACTGCCCTAATTCCATATACCACATACTAAAGAAGAAACATGCTAAGGTGAGCCAAGATTAGCTACAGCCACACAGGCCTTTCACAGTGGAGAACTTGACATGTTGCTAGGACAAGATGTTAATTACCTTTTCTAATTTTTTTATTATTATTATTTGAACTATTTGTAGGGTGCATGTTAGCTGCAGCCCTAGGAGCACATGATTGAAGAGGCAGGATAAATGCCTAAAATCTTTAGGCTTTCTTTGACAATGTTGTGAGTGTAGTTGAGTGACCTAGAAGCATTTCAGTTCTTCTCTCAGAACTCTTCCTAATTTACCTTCTCTCAAGTACTTCCTTTGGAAAAAATGAAATAAAGAAGCCACAGTGTAGAAGTTCCCAATGGCACTTATTTGCAACCATGTCTTGGCCAAAAGCCTGACTTTACCAGTTTCAAAGTGCAGATCTCCCCACCCCCTTGATTGTACTGGAAATGAACATGAAGAGGAAAAATGTAATTTGGCTGGTTAACATCTTCTAGAAGGGTCAACACTGTGATGCATTGGGGCAGAGTGGGAGGAGTCTCTGATGTTAGTTTAGTGATTAAGTTACAGGAAGGAAGATCACAGAGTAACTAGGTGAATAGAGAAGGAAAATTTCAGGGAGGCCACCCACACCCCACCTAGGTCCTAGCTACATTCTTTCCAAATGCTGTTCTGAGAAGACCCCTTCACTAAATATAGTCAGCCTAAACTTCCTCATTAAACAATGTCAGAAGATGTGGTAAGACATTCTTTTTTTAAATTTTGTTTTTATAATACTGTTTTGATTTTCTTTTCAGCAAGCATAAGAACTTTTTTTGTTTGGTATTTGTGAAAGGAAGTCTTGGGTTCCAACTATATACCAGATGCTGAAATAGCCCTTTTGCATTTATGCGTCTGTAGTTAATAAAAACGCTAGTTGTGACCATTAATTTCACCTATTTTTGTTCTGGAGGTATATTACAGGTCATTCCTTCTCTGCTAGAAAGGGTGGGGAGGGAGCAGGGCAGGAAAGAAATGAAGCTACAGCACAGGCAGTTGAGCAGCCCCGGTTTTGGGTGTCCAGCTACCCCATGGAATCTGCATCTCTAAGTCAGATGTCCAGGCTTCTTATCAGCCTAAGAGTGGGATTGGGGTCAATCCAGCCACACGTAAAATAACTTGCTGAGAAGTGAGATGGTAAGAGGTGAGCAAGAAAAAGATATTGGATTAGGCCAGAGCGAGAGAGTAAGGTGGACTAATATAACCATTAATTTATTCATGTGGTATATGGGTATTGACTGAATATTGGCATATTTGTACAAAGCAGATTGATAACAGGAGAAGAAATAGATTTTGGAATCAGTTGCTTTCTAGAGATGTAGGCTCAAGTCCTGGCTCAGGACTGTGCAGGAGAATAGATAGAAGGGTTCAAAAACTTCTTGGTGAAAGAAAAAAGCCTCTTTTTGTGCCAGTACTGTCTAGTAGCATGTGGAACAAGAGAGTTCTCCATGCTCTATCACACCTTCCAGTGAAGAAGATATACCAGCTACAAAACCAAAGCTTGATGGGAGAACATTATTGTTGTATAGGAGAAAAGAGAAGTATCTATAGCAAGGGAAGGATGCAAAGGATGTTGGGTAAGTGCTGGACTGAGCTACTCTGGCAAAGTGAATCTTTGCAGTTAGTTAGGCTTTGTTGTGTGCACCCTCAGACTGGCTGAAAGGAGTCATGAAAGCAAATTATGAGTCAAGGGTGGAACTAATGCCTACTTCCATGCACAAATGGTGAAGATTTTTATTTTTTTTCTTACTGGTGGGAGGAACGGTATACAAGCATGGAGGTAAAAATGTATCTGACTCATGGCAAAGAAGTCATACATCAGTTTGATAGTTTCTGTCATGTTTCCTTTGTGTGAGTATTCAGTACAAGTAATGCATAACCTGCCCACAGTCTTTTCCATGTCTAAAAAGAGCTGCTCCTGCGTGACACGTACTGGACTTTAAAATTAACGTAAGGCTGGTATGATACCTTTTGGTCATAAAGACATAACTGTTCACAAAATAATTGTCCTGCAAAATGAAAGCCAAGGTTTTGCTGTTGTTGTAAAGGCCCTAGTACTTAATTATGTATTCTTCTCTCTTTTAAACCACGCAAGCTCCTAAACATGCCTGCATCTAAACTACTTTAGCAAGGTTACATAAATCATAATTGCCAGTGACAGTAATTATTGGTTTGAAGGGCAATGACTTGAAAATAAACCCTTATTTTCCAAACATCAGAACTTGAAGTCTGTGCATCCCTCCATGCTGATAGCAAGTCTGTTATCACCCTGATTCATTTTCACTCATACACTCATATACATGTGTTTCATGTGTAAAAGTCAGTGGAAAAAGATGTCAGAATTTTCCACTCAACATATGTTATTAGAATTTGTGTCTGAATTTCTAACAAGGCAGAAATATGAATCTTTATAATAATAACAACAGATAGTAACATATCCTAGCTGCATTTTGTAATCCAGGCACAAGCCTTCCTATTGACGTACTTCTGGGGCATCCCTTTCTATTAATTCCTACTTCTGCTGCCAACAAAAGAAAATGGATGCCCCTGCCCAGTCGTTAAAGTGAGGAAAGGTTCAGGATTCTAGAATGTCATTAGGGTTTACTGGTCTTCTGGTTTGAACTCAGAGATGTATTGCAACTCCGAGGATATAACAGCACCTGCGCACACTACTAATAGGTTTCCCCTGGCTACTTCTGCTGCAAACATGTGATTCCGCTTTACTTTCATGTAGGTCTGTCTACCAGCTGAGACCTGCTGTCTTCAGTTGAATGTGTTGTCTCCTATTTAAGTTTTTAAGTTACCTGTGCCAGGGGTGCAGTACCTGGAGATTATAGTGTCTTTTTGGAGGTGGGGGTGGTGGGTTTTTTTGTTTGTTTGTTTGTTTTTCATGCAGGCAATAAGTGGTCCAGGAATCATAGGCTTTTTTCTTATGAATGAGTGGGTGCCAAGTGGATGCCAGAGCTCTGTCTTGAGTGTTCTAAATGAAAAAGTCTCTATACCAGGTAACACTGACAATATCTGTAATGAATCCACAAATCATTTGGCCCAGTTCATCATTAAAATGTGTCTCTGCAAGCTAGTTAAAGCCTCTACAGCAGCAAAGAACCAGGCAGAAATCTCCCATCTGTCCAGGGAGGAATTCCCCCAACGTGGAAAATCCCTACACGTGGTAAAAGGCTGCATCTGCCAAGTGGAAGAGATCTGTACAAAAAGTGTTGGCATGGGAAGTGTGCCAGGGCTGGTGAAGGTAGGTAGTATTCTTTCATACAGCATGAACTGAGTAATGGCTGAACAGGACTTTGTTCCTGTAATAGCACTAAACCAGAACTGGAGACAGACTTGGTTACATATAGGTGCTTCTACCACACCTGGTGGTGTTGCTGTGGGCATGAGCTTCTTTCTTGATGCCTCCCTTGAAGACTTCTCCTTCAGTGAGCTGCTGCCTCCCCATCATCTTAGCCATGGTCTCCTGTCTCAGAGGAAGGGAAGCTGCCTCATAGTCTGGTGCTACATGCAAGTGCTTTTCAGTGTTTTCTTGGGTATCCAGGTAACTCCTGTAACCTTTCCAACCACAGCTTGTCTGTGTTTACCTGGTGACAGGCAAGTGTTGTCATTGCTGCTTCCTGCAATCATCCAGGGATCTCACCCAGGTCTATTCTTCAGAATGGCCTGAGGTGTTTTGCTCCTTTGTAGCACAGCCATTCCCTTTACTGCTTGTGCAGCTGTTGTTCCTTTGCCAAGTGAAGCATGTTACCCTGTGGGGGAACAGTTGTGGTTTCCAGCCTGTAGTTCTTCTGGATTCTGTCTGGATTTTCAGAGGACATAATGGAATGGCCCCAAAAATCCAGGCGGGGATTTCCTTCTGTTCCCTCTTCAGTGGCCCCACCAGCAGCAAGATCACTGTGACTTTTGCTAATCTCAGATGCGACCCAGGATTTAGCTCTAATTTTAGCCTGCATTTGATAGGACAAGAGGAAATGGCCTCAAGTTGCAGCAGGGGAGGTTTATATTGGATATTAGGAAAACTTTCTACACCAAAAGGGCTGTAAAGCCCTGGAACAGGCTGCCCAGGAAAGTGGTGGAGTCCACATCAACAAATGTAGCACAGAGACTCTCTATGGGGCTTCTGGTCATGTTAGCTGCGAGGAAAAAAGTGGAAGTCTTCTAGTCTCTGTACTTCCACAATATTTAAAGGCTCATGCTTCATCTGGCCTCAGAACTCTTTCTTTCCCTTCTCCAAGAAAACCAAGGAAGGTGACATACAGGTTGTTATCTTAACAGGCATCTTTTAGGAAAATTGTTGAAAAGGATTCTAGTTGTTTCTTGACTGTATGCCTAGAAAAGTAGATATTAACACTGAAAGATATTGAAAAGGTCCCAATAAAATAGAAACCATTGTCTTTCATCAGAAACAGCAGCAGCAGGAAATGATGAGATTTAAATAGACCCAAGTCTTTTGACCTCAGACAAAACCCCAAAGCCACCTGTGCTCCAAAATGTGTTTTCCTGCTACAGAACCTGTGCTTCAGATAATTTTGGACTCTTTCTCCACATTATCATTTTATAAAATATACAGAATTTCCTCACACTAAAAGCCAACCAGATCTGGTCAGTGTGTGCACACAGTTATTTACTACTACTACAGTTTTGTATTTGACTTTGGTATGACTGCGGTAGGGCAGAAAGACACAAAGCTGACAGGATGAGTGACCCTAATTCTACATTAAAAGGTTTTATACTGGACAGTGCAGTGTGAAGGCTCAAGGACTCGCTCTTCAACAGAAAGAGTCAGTCCCTAAAGATAGACAACATGATCTGAGATGGCTCAAAGTTGTCCTGAATGATTTTTATAATGTCCCTTTGTGAACAGTGACATTGCTCACATCGTATTAGCGGGTCATTGTCCCCAACAGTGTGCAGCCATCCAGAAGGTAGGTGCCATATTAAGTCATTCCTTCATTTTACTTACCAAATAGAAAGCTTCTGTAGTCCTTACATGCTAATCACGAAGATTAATCCATGACAGGTAAGAGAGGCATGTGAACTGAGGCCCAGCTTTGCGTCAGGTTGAGGAATTCAGTGCGCTGTAAGCCCCCAGAACCGTGAACCATGTGGGACGGGGCTCTGAGCAGTCAAACATCCTATCAGTCAGGAGGACCTTTGTGTGGTGCAGCATTAACGTTTACAATTCAGACTAGTGTGGGACTCTGCTATACTCAATCCATCAGTCAAGTCTGTCTGCACAGTTCCTCCACAGGGGATATATTAGCCTTTATAATGCTGGTCATTGATAAGCTGAGTTGTGATCAATCACTCAGTCTCCTATCATTCTGCACAACGGCTGCAGGATAACACAAGCTAGACTGCCCCATCAAAAAAGGAAAAAAAGTTAAGTAAAACAGCCATAAAAAAAAAAAATCCACCTATTGTTTACATCACCCCCAATGATATCCCCTCTCATTCTTCTGTGAATGATTTTTTTCTTTTTTTGCTTTTCCCCCAAACTCAATTCTGATGAATGTTTTTAATTATATTTTTAAAATTATTTTTATTAAGTTCTTTATGTATGTGCGATTACCTAATTGTTTGGCACAAAGAACTGTCTCTGATCAGGCCCAGGCCTAGAATAACAGAAATATGACAGGTCAGGATGGAAGAAGGTAGATTGGCAGGGCAAATGTGTTTACATCATCCCTGGCTCTAACTCCATTTATCAGTAGATTTGGCCCTATTTACTGTTTCTTTATAGCTAATGATGAAGTAGATCATATAAAACAATGATTTACAGGATTATAATTGTTTAGAAAAGCTAGTAGAGAATTAAACTAAATTAAAGAGAGAGAGATAATATTCATGGTGTGCCCCATGTGTGGGCAAAGCATGTGGTAGAACTTGGGCATTCATATACCTACAATTTCTGCACACCCCCATTCCTCAGTTTTGGTAGAAGTGAGTAGATTTTAATTATTTATGTATATAAAAATTGTGTGTGTGTGTGGGTATACACATGTATAAATCCACTGGTTTGAGTTAGAACAAAACTAATGTTCTTCAGCAACTTAGCTGAAAAGTGAAGTCTCTTCTAATGGCACTTTCAGAAGTTATAATATATAATTTCCCCCCCCCGGTGTCTTGCTTTGTTGTCATTTGTATCAACAAGTTTTAGAGTTGGTTTGTTGGGGTTTTTTTGCAACGTTTGTGTATCTAGGAAAATACTGCAACGATACTCTGAAACAAACCCAGTTTTTAACAATTCTGAAGCATTTTGAAAAATTTTATGACAAAAATCCTATCTCCTGACTCCCTCAGGCCTTGGTTACAAGGCAGTAGTCTAATAGTAGATGCTGGATGAATTTCTCTTTTCTCTTGACAGGGACAACTGGTTTGACAGTATTGCAGGCAGGTATACATTTGGAATTAGCTTTAGAGGAATGAATAACATAAAATTCAATGTCATCGAGCCTGTTCCTCACCAGCTGAACAGGTGGTGGGATGAGGGATGGGGTCAGTTGTGCAGTGGTCACATTCAAGTTAGGGGATTTGTGCTGGGGAGAGCAGCTGGAGTGGTATAGTGGCTTGTTGGTGTTTTTTTTTTTAATCATTTTTTTTTTGGTTCAGATGTGGTACTTTCTAGGCCATTGACAAAAGTACCATTAGTAGCTGTGTTTTTATAACTTTTAAGAGCAATGCTTCTTTAGCAGTACGTGGTGGAGCCGATCTACTGCTCGCTGACTGAGCTAGGAAAATTAAGTGCCTGCTGATTCAGTGAAACACTTAAAGGGATTCAGAAAGGGCAAACCTTGCTGCTTACCCCTCATGATACCATAGTAACATGAGGCAGGCAGCTAGTTGGAAGAAGAGATGCGCTGGGGCACTGGTCCCTTATTGTCCAGGTCAAATCTAGAGCAAGCTGGGATGCATTCCTGGCCTGAATTCAAATTTTCCTTTCCATGTCTGTCTTGGATGTTGTATGCCCAGCAACCTTGGCCAGACAGCTCCCTTTCTGCTACTGCCATTTCTCTGTGGAGATAGCGCTGCTCCTCTCTGCTGTGCTTGTCTCCCAGGTCTGCTAGTGAAAGGCAGGAGACAAGAACTGAGCAGATTTCATTGCAAGTCTTAGAGAGACATTTTATGTAGTAAATTTTACAGCAGTTGCAGCCTTTGTCTAAGACTATGGTTGCTTTGTTGTTTCTACAGGAGGAAGTAGGAAACGCTGGAAGTTTTCATGTTTTGGGAAGAGATGAGACAGAGTAGGAAATTATTTGTGAGCCCAGCCTTGGAAATACTTAAATACCGATGAGGAAATTTGTTAATTTATAAGCCTGCATCTTACTTGGCAGAGGTGGAAAGTTCTGGCATCTCCGTGCCAGGGAAGCAAGTAGTGCTAATGAGAAAAGGGAAGCAGATTTGTGTGAGGCCTGGGGCATTCTCAGGATGGGATGGATTTCCAGGTCTCAGCATGACAGGGAGAGGGAATCACTGCTCAGATAGGCCACCGGGAGGCAACTGAACTAGAGAAGAATTAAACCTTACCTTAAACCTTACCCAAAAGCTTTCTGTATAAAAGACAGACCCCTGTGTCAGTGTGGGAAGAAGTTCCCGGGGCGTGGGGGGGAAGTTGCACTGGATTTACTAGTTCTTTTTCCCTTCTCTCTATCCTGCCAAAAATGCTATTTTGTTTTAACTTTGGTTTTGTGTTGTTTTTCATGATGCTAAAACATTTGTTGAGCACAGATGTAAAACATCAGTAGGGTACTCTAAGGCGTGGACCACACAGACATGCAGTTCCTCTCAAAATGCAAACCAGAGGAAACAATCTGCCTTTAAAATCAAACTTCCTTATTAATTTCATTAAAAACGTGTGCAGCTTCTAGGGGATGGCAGAGGTTGACTTAAAACATGGTGTTAGCCCTTGAAAACTGGAGGGCGGTGAATGCGCTCTGGAGGGGCAAGAATAAACAATAATAATAATAATAAAGTGTTGATCTGAAAGGAAGGCTGGGAAGGGGAAGTGGATCTCCTGCAGCAGTTGCCATTTTCCTACTCCTGTCTGCTTTGCTGTGCTCTCCAGACACACAATAATAACCCCGGTGGGCCCGGGGATCAAATGACGTGTTGCTGAAGGATTAGGAGCAATTCTATCCCCCTGGCATGGGCTTAGGAATTTTCATTAAAATGACCTTGGGTGTGGTGAGAAAGGAATTTGGGCTTCATGGATGAGAGCTAAACATTCTACCTGGGGAACAGCAAAAGGGCCTCCGCAAAGCCAGGCTCCCTGGGCAAAGGTGTCCTGCTTAGCCCTTCTCGGCGTGGCTGTTCATGGATTGTCTTGGAGATGGGTAGAGGGTTAGAATGAAAAGGCATCTTTTCAGGGGATGGAGGAGGGGGAGGTGGTAGGACAGAACAGGCAAGAGGGCTTGTTTCCTGGAACTGCCAAAACTAAATACTTAGAAACAAGTAAATGTTTGTTGAGTTAGTATCCTCCCAGTCCAAGTAGCCATGTAGTGAGCACATAATGCTATAGCAGATCTTTTTGGTGACAACAGTTGTTCTGGAGCACCTGGATGTAGCAAAAGGCGTTAAGAAGGAAGCACTGAAAAAGTTGTATTATTTGTAGATCACTTTTGTTATCTGGTTTGAGAGGTTTTTATTTTTCTGAGCTGGAACTGAAAGTGACTTTGGAGATTCAGACTCATTCTGGAAGACATCAAGGAACAAAGATATGACAGCCAACACCTGAATTAGGTGAACCTGAGCTATGTCATAGGTGTACCTGTGCCCAAATGTGTCCCCTAGTGATCATTGTTCGCAGCCTTACCCCAGACTTGACCTGTAACCTCACCTTTTTGCATGGTCACTGGGCTGTAGGTGGATTTTCTTACTGTTACCATCCTGGCTCTGCTTGGCTTTTGGCTTGTCTAGCCCTCCTCCTGATGCTTCTAGACAGTTAGCATGGGGAAGGAGCAGGATCCTGGGCAGTTGGCTTCAATGGGGGCTCCTGGGTCCCTAGGCAGAAGATGCCCAGTGAGGTTGGTCAGGCCTGCTACTAGTGCCTTCAGGATGGGAGACCTCAAGATCTCTGACTTCACCAGGGGAGTGGGGCAGGGTGTGTGTCAATGAGGTGAGCATCAACATTTTGTGAGATATTGCACAGCTTCGTTATTGGATAGACAATAGGAACAGATACCTCTTCTTTGTTATGTCACAGGCTGTTAGGGGTTGGAAGGGACCTTGGAGATCTTCAAGTCCAAGCCCCCTGCCAGAGTAGGATCTATATGTCTTAAGAGGAAAGTCAGTAAGCTGGCTTGTGTTGCCCTGTCAGTGGACTTGAGAAAACTAGGAGGGAGCTGTGGGCCATGGTTGCTTGCAGTTTGCTGAGACAGGAGGAAACTCCATTACTTTGGGCCATTAGTGCACCTTGTTGAACTGAATGGATAGTTAAGAGCCTGTTATTCTTCCTTCCATTGATGGTCTCTCTACAGAGTAGATCAGTTTAGGCTTGGTCTGGCCAAGTTCTGACTTCTGGGAGAAGACATAGTCCAGGGATCAGAGGAAGTCATCATAGTCCCTGGACCAGAGGAAAGGCTGAGCATTTTGCAGTAGGTGCTGTGTGGCCGACCACCCAGAGCTCATAAACCAGAAGCTGATTGAGTGTGAAGCCCTGTCATGTCCCCAGAGGGTGCCCTGGGTGGGATTGCTATGATAGCAACAAAAGATTATCAGTTCCAGGCCTCTCCTTCCTGAGCCTGAAGAAACACAATCCATTACTTCAGACAGAAGAGTTTATTTCAGCCTGATTACGTTACAAGAAGATCCTGGAGTGAGTTCATGCACGAGCAGCAGAAACCTGTCATGTTTGAGAAACTGTTTGTCAGTATGACTGGCCTGTTCCCTTCAGCTCTACCTGAAGGCAGAAAGTGCTGTGGTTAATTGTGGGGTGGCTGGAAATATTAATCAAGCCTGTAATCTCCTACAAAGATATGTGTTGTCACTGCTGCTGGGGACTGTTATTCTAGACACCTTACTCTGATCTCTTGACTCTGTCTTAGTGTGGCTTTGGAAAGAAGAAAGGAATATAAGTGTGACCAGCTCAGTAAGTGGCATTAATGAAAAGAGGCAAATAGTGGTTCTCCTCTTGCAGAAGACTCATGTAAACTGCATGGCTTTTTCCTTCATCTCTGGAGGCTGATCTTCAAGAGATTGATGTGGCCCAGATTTGTAGAGCTGAGGATAGTAGGACCTGTTTTGCATTTTCACAGAATCACGGAATGATAAGGCTTGAAAGGGACTTCTGGAGATTATTCAGTCCAACTCCCCTGCCAAAGCAGCTTCACCTAAGCAGGATGCACAAGATTGTGTCCAGGCATTGAAAGTCTCCAGAGAAGGAGACTCAACAACCTCTCTGGACAGCCTGTTCCAGAGCTCCATCACAGGAAAGAAGTTTTTCCTCATGGTGGAACTTCCTGTGTTCCAGTTTGTGCCTGTTGCCCCTTGTCCTGTCACTGGCCACCACTGAAAGAATCTGGCCTCATCATCTTGTCACCAGCCTTTTAGATAACCATATTCTTCATCCTGTACCCAGAGATAATTTGATAGAAGTTGAGGAGGGAAGATTTGTTGTTCTCCATGGGAGATCCCTCCCTCCCCTCCTCCCCCCCTCCCCGCTCTCGCCTCCC
>JAAGNO010024913.1:28698-56469 GCA_033439905.1 Ceryle rudis
TCCAGGGGAGGAGAGGAGCTGGATCCAGAGGGGGAGAGGAGCTGGACCCAGGGGGGGACGGGAGGCGGATCAGGCGGGGGGGGGGGGTGGGATCCAGGGGGGCAGGGGGGGGGGGTCGCGGGGGGGGAGGGGGGGCGGAATAAAAAGCTTTAAGCTAAGCATGATCTATACATAACTCATATAGAAGCTAGAGCATGCAGTATTTTGGTGTGTAATCAGGAAAATAAAGGGTTACACCCAGGACATGCAGGCTCTGCCATGGACCCCTAGTCCAGGGGTTTCCAGCAGTAGAAGTGAGGCACAAGGTAACTGTGACCTGTTTCAGCCAAACCCCCTGTTCAGACAAGGTCCTTGATGTGCGCCACAAAACTCAACTGCCGTACAATATACAGGTGTTCTTCTTCAGTGGTGCTCTTTGTGCTCAATATCACAAATTGCAGTTTAATGAAACTATTTGTAAGTAGGGACAGACAGACGTGTTTTGGTTATGCTTCTAGCCAGCAGCAAAAGTCACCCAAAATGCAGTTTTGAAAGTAGGGTTCGTAAAGTCTGGGAAGGTTTATTTGATATAGCTGCCCAGGAGCACAACAGAGGTGACCTAAAACCTCTTGAGGGTGTTTGGTTTTGCTTTGTGTAATTTACATCAACATCTATACATGCTTCCTTGGCTTCTGAGGCACAACCCAGGTGTGCTGAAATGCTCCTGAAACTTGGCAAAAGCTTCTGCAAAGCTGGGGAGAGCTCTTGGGCTGGGGGAAGGGAGAGAAGGGGGCGAAGGGGAAGTTTCACCTGGTTTCAAGTTTCAGGACAAAACTTTTGCATGAGTAACAGTTTCCAGCCTCAAGAGCCTTGTGACAACATCACAAACCAGGAATCCAAAATAGTTGGTTTGTGTGCAAGACAGGAGCTGTCAGGCAGAAGAATGGGATTTTCAGGCAGGATTGAAAAAATAGGATAATGTACTTGTCACTGTACAGGATGTGCTTACTGGAAGTCTGTGGGAAACATCTTTTTGTTAATCACCCAGATTTGGCCACCTTTTTCTCTTGTGGTCGGGGAGGGGAGGGAGGCTTTGGAGGCACTGGAGCGGCAGTTGTTTCCTCCATAGTTTTGAGAGCAAGGGAATCATCATCTGGCACATCTCGGGCTGTGTCTCCCCGGTGTGCAGCTGGCTGCAGCTGGCTGCCAGGAGCCTGAGAATTGGCTGCTCCCCCAAGGTGGTTGAGGAGAGGCTGGCGAGTGGTGCCGAGCTGCTCACGGGCTATCTGCCAAATTCAGCTCTGGTGGCAGAGGGTTAACCTTGTAAAGGAATTACATTGATCGTTGGGTGTAGCTAAAATGTGCCCTTTGGTTGAAAAGTCAGACATTAATTAAGTTGATGGCCTGTTTGGCTTGTAACCTCAGCAGCAGAGTCTCAACCTCTCTGTGGTCAAATAGATTTACCTAATGTAATGAAAGGCCATACCCTTTCCATTTCCTTCTTTCAAAGCCTTCTCACCACAAACTCCTCTGGTAAGGCCACTTATCAGTGACAGCACATTTTTCATTAGTGGTCGAGTATGTGTTAAAATGAAATTTTGAAATACTTTTTCAAATGTCACCCAGAGCATGTTGCATATCCACTGGTCAGTAATCAATCCATCAGTCAGTTTACCTTATTCCAGGCAGGCTGGTAGAAAAAAAAAAAAAACAAACCCAAAAAACCCAGAGAAATGAATTTTTAAAATTTTTTTTTTGAAGTTGAAACATTAAACTTTTCAAAAAATACGAAGTTTCACTTTGTAGATCTAAAGTAATTAGTTTTGTTCTGCAGTTCTTCCTGAATTAAACTAATTATTCCTTTACTGAAAAGAGTAAGGTTTATATATATACGCATATATACATATGTATAAATAAAATATTTTTACTGTAATATAGAGTGTCTCATGGTATTAGAACACATAACTATGATAGCGAGGTCTTTATTTCATATATTCAATATATGTTAGTAACCAAAGTATGAAGTTAGCTCAAGCACATGTTCAAAATGCTCCTGCACAACCCTGATTATGTAGGTTATAATGCTGCTCCAAGTTAATGAGAAAATTTTGGGTTTGCATTTGATTTCGTGCTAGTGTGTACTGATGTCATTCCATTTACTCTCATTAAATTTTATAACAGAGTTGTTGAGTGAAGAGTGTGTGTGTTGGTTTTTTTTTGTGTTTGGGTCTTTTTGCTTGTTTGCTTTTTTTCTTTGGTGGTTGTTTGGGTTTTTTGGCTGGTTTTTGTGTGTTACTGCAGCAATGATTCAAGGATCTTCCCAGTGGCCAAGATGGCTAAAGTTCATATGCTTAATGTTTTTTACAACAAGGAAGATGTGTCAAACGTGTAAATGTGTAGGAATAGGAATTTGTAGATGGTAGGATAAGAAATCACAAAAGGAAAAATTATGGAAA
Organism: Ceryle rudis; assembly: GCA_033439905.1. Lineage (NCBI taxonomy): Eukaryota > Metazoa > Chordata > Aves > Coraciiformes > Cerylidae > Ceryle > Ceryle rudis. Next base: position 31,134 of record JAAGNO010024913.1, read on the forward strand.
GCGTTTTCACTTGACATTGTTGTCTTCTGTAACATGTTCTATTATTTATTCCATTTATTTTATACTGCAAGGCATCCCTGTGATACTTGAATGAGGATCTCAAGTAAATTCAATGATGATAAAGACCTTACTGAATTAATGCTATCTGAAATTCCAGGACTAAAATCTCTAAAGATCCTTGTTTCAGCTGTGGCTATTGTTCACTTGCTTGGAATTGAATTAGTAGATAACATGAGCATCTGCCTATTGAGGATTTTGCTGTTTCCAAAAGGATTTGACAAAATAATTGCCAGAGGAGTTCAGAGCTCATGTCTTTGTAGCCCAGTACACTGTTACCAGCAGTTGCCAATAGTGACGCCTGGGAAAGACTGGGACCAGGACAAAGATCTAGCGATACATGCTGGGATGGATTTCATACTTTTATGTTTAGTGATCCTGAATGAGTTTTAGATTATTTTGTTAAATGCCCATAGAGGCTTAATTTTACTAATTCTTCATGACAGCTTTTCTAAGACTAGATAGATCTCCTGTGAGTCTTAACATAAGCTGAGCTCTCCTCAGCATTTTAAGTCCTTAGGCTTTAGTTCTCTGAAGACCAGAGGAGTAACCTAATTTTTGGTCTTTCAGAAATTTGGAGCTTGATTAATTTTTTTGGTTTTGAAGAAGATCAGTAGGTTAAACTGACACCAGAACTAGTGTTCAGTGGCAGGATTTAAAGCAGCCAGACAACCACAGGACATACCAGCTAGAATTTCTCACCATCCATACAACTGGCAGGCTTCCTGCTGCATGAGAATAGCACAGATCACTGCTACCTCATAGGGGAGAAAAGAATAAAGCAAACTGTGAGGAGATAAAGCTTACATGCTTATGTCATCTGGCCATTCACACTTCATGAAGAGTCAAACTGGGTGCCAAGCCTTTGCTTTGCTGTGGTTCAGTGAAACCTTCAGCTTTCAGGAAAAGATGCAAGTCACAGAAACAGTGGTGCAGCCAAATAGTTTTGTTTATGTATTTATTTAGTCATAAAGGTATCCACATGGGGGGAAACTAAGATTTATTTAAAAAACATTTTTTGTTTGTTCTGAAGGAAGAGCAAGACTTTCCTAAGTACTTAGCCCTCTGGTTAGGGTACTATACTGAGGGAGGATCTGGCTTCAGAGTGATTCCTTTTCTGACAGAGAATGTGAAGATGAGATGAAGTGCCATCTTTACCATCTCAGGAGTAGGCTCTAAGTACTGTGCTGAGATTTTTGTTCATTGTCTGTCTTCCCTGCTGAAACATGCCACATTGTGACAATAACTATGTGCTGGGTGTCTCTTTTATTCCACCCTGATTTAAAAGACATATAGATGAGGTGCTTAAGGACATGGTTTAGTGGTGGAATTGGCAGTGTTAGGTTAATGGTTGGACTTGGTGATCTTAAAGGTCTTTTCCAACTGAGATGATTCTATGATTCAAGTTCTTTGTTGAAATAATTTCCAGAAAGCTTTGGCAAATTTCTGTTAGAAAAAACATGTCACTGGAAATCCCTCTACTACCTCTTTCTGGCAACCTGATGATGGGATGGTAAACCTGGGATAGCCTAACCAAGCTGCTGCCTTTGGTTTTGTCTTCATGTAGCCATTTTGGTTCTCAGATTTGGTTTACATTGCTAAAGGGCTGGTCCTTCTAATGCTTAACATGTACAATTACTGCTCTGTTAAAAAAAAAATAAAGCGTGCCATGGAAGCTGAAACCAGAGACTGGAGACTAAGAGTGAAAACAGCTGAGAGCAGCAGGGAAGGGAAAGCAAGAGGCAGGGTGGTTCTAGTGCTCTGGGGTGCCGAGAACTACTTGCTTGTCATCGTTTGCTGGGAGAGGAATAGAAGCAAAAGCAACCTCTTGATTTGTAAGTTGCTGCAAGTATCTTAATCTTCATAAGTGGAGACAAAGAAAAAAGGTGGAAAATAATCCAGAATCTATTTCTGATTGCTTTCTGACTGTCTCCATGCTGTCGCCTGTGGAAAACATCTGGAGCAGAGCACCCTATTGTTGCAATTTCTCTCTGTTGTAGAGCAGGACTCATAGTGGGGGGATGACTTGCAATGAGATGCCAAACAACTTTTGTGTGGGCTATCTGAATTTGCACATCAGCATGAGCAGGGGCAGGACGAAGCCAAAAGGTGCTGAGAGGTTCAAGGAAGCACTTTTAAGTGTTTCGAGCTCCTAAATGATGTCTTGTGAAGAAGGAAATGAAGGTAGAGCACCCAGGTAGAAACGGCAGCTGCAGAAGTACAAGTAAGGAAATATATTTTCTGTAGTGAGGAAAAGGAAACACTGGTTCACCTGATTATATCTTGACACTCCAGCTAAAGTGATGTATGTAAACTGAATAATTAAATTTTTTTTCTTTCTTTTTTCTTTTTTAAACCATACACTCAGAAAATGTTTTGAGGGTACAACAGAATGTGCTCATGGTGTTCACCATTTCCCACAAAATCTGTGCGTTTCTGTTCAATCAAATGCAATGGGGCCATTTGCATGACCTACAGAATGGGGAAAATACGTGTCTTTTTAAGTGCCTGTGGTGTCTGAGGGAAATTCAGATATGCTGCCTACAGGACACTACTCTCAGTAGTCTGTAGACAGGCTGTCTAGTAGCAAGTAGTCACCACTGTAGTGGTGGACCTAGAAAAGGGGAAAGTTCATACTGAGGAGCTGACGCCTGTGCTGTGCTATACTGCATCTGGGTCCAAGGGCCTTTTAATGTTAGGAGTGCATTAGGTATGTTTCTGGAGTGCATTTTACTGTATGCATTATACCATATGCCTTTGATATACATGGCAAGGTAGGTGCAGTCAGAGAGCCTATATTAAAACTGAAGTTTCATGTTTAAAGTAGAATAATAATGAACATAATGGCAAAAGCCTTGGTGCAAGACTCACTGTATTGCAAATACTGTTCTTGTATCCTTGAAATGACAAGCTCATTCCCGAAGCCGTTGCAGAGGAGGGTTCTTCTATCTTCTTTATGAAAACATATGTAGTTCAAATCAGGTTTGATGGGTTTTAAACTCAGTGCACTGAGTAAGGCCTGAACACAGTGTTCTTTTGCCAGCCTCAAATGCAGTGTGAAAGCATTAAGTACCACACACCAAAATAAGTGCCTGTGCAGTATGTAGCTCTCCAGAGCAACATTCCAGTTCCTGAGAACCCAGTCTCAGTGTAACTGTGGAAGCAGAAGCCAGGGATGGATGATTTGTCTCTTATGTCTTAATATGAATAAAATGCATTTATACTCAAGGTATCAGAGTTATCATAGAGAGGAGGATCTGCTGGAATCTATATATGCAGCAAAAGGGTGACATTCCTGCTCCTTGTGAAAATCCCATCATAATTATTTAGCGATAGCCAGTACCTGAGCAATGAAAGAAAAACAGAATTGTTGACAGTATAGGATAGTCTCTTATGTAAGTTTTATCATCCCAATTCTGAGTGGTAGCAGATGTTCCCGGTCATGCAAGCTGGTTTCCCGCTGGATGAGAAATCAGTGATGTGGAGTCTGGGTATGTTCTTAGTTTACTTAAGACTGCATTCACCAGTTGTGTGACAAAGATGGTCAAAGAGCATACAAGATGTTCTCCCTCATCGTTGTTTTCTTTCCTAGACTGCTAGAACATCAATGCCAATGGAATGACTTTATTTCAGGAATTAATTCTAGCTAGAGATACTACAGCAGAGAACAAACCTCCCTGTTAACCTGTGATGACAACTGCAAGAAAAACAGCAACTTAAACCAAAAAAAAATAGCATTTCTTGAAATACTGAAGAGTGCTTGCCAGCTAAAAAAAAAAAAAAAAAAAGCTGTAAAGCAACATTCAATGGTACCCCTTGACTCTCACTGTAATAATACTGAAATTGAGGATGTAAATTACAATATAGAGGATGCAAGATGCAGCATGCAACACGTGGGGTACAGTGCCAAAAGAGCTAATGAATTATAATTCATCTGTTTTTAATGATACAGTAACTCCTTCTTTTAACTGGCTCATCTCTTCTGAGTAATGACACAGTCCAGTTATTGTTCCAGTGTAGGTGATAAGCAGCCATCAGAAACAATTTCTATACCTGCTCTCTCTCTCTCTCTCTCTCTCTCTCTCTCTCTCTCTCTCTCTCTCTCTCCAGACATTATGGACCTTAATTCACATTGCTGAGTAGGTCCTAGAAGAAGCTTGTTATCTATTTAATGGCTAAAGCTGTAAATATATGTCTAACTTCACTAATTTTATATTCCTCTAACATAAGAAAATGAATTTGAGAATCTAACCCTGAAACACTTTGCATAAAAATACCCCATCTCAAAGCAGAAGTTCAAGTTACTACAGTGTAAGAAATTGTCTGTTATTTCTTTCATTGCATCTGCTGCATTTTTTTTCCTGTGGCTGGGAAAAGAAAGCTTCTAGTAATATTTTCCAGCAGGACTGTCAATTAAGGGATTTTTTTTTTTTTTAGAGTGGAACTTTAGCTCAAATAACATCAACTGGAAAAGTTCAATTGTCTTCAACAGAATCAGTTTCAATTCAGTTTTCGTATGAACTGGGATCATGTGCTGCTTCCAAAGTCCAATTGCATTTAGTAGGGGAGGCTTTGTTGCAGCATTTCAGTACTTAAAGGGGCCCTGTAAGAAAGATGGAGACAGGTTTCTTAGCAAGGCCTGTTGTGACAGGACAAGGGGTAATGCTTTTAAACTAAAAGAGGGGAGATTTTGAGAGGAGATTTAGACTGGATCTAGGTAAGAAATTTTTCCACAGTGAAGCTGGGAAAACCCTGGCACAGGTTGCCCAGAGAAATGGTAGAAACCCCATCCCTGGAAACGTTCAAGGTCAGGTTGGCCAGGGCTCTGCAGATGTCTGTGCTCAGTGCTGAGGGGTTGGATGAGATGACCTTTAAAAGTCCCTTCCAACCCAGACCCATACTATGATTAGTACTGGAAGCTCTACTTTTTGTATTGAGAGCAGCATAGGGAATCTTGTGCGTGGTAACTGGATCCTGGAAAGCTACAAGCCATTGCCTAATTTAAAGCTGTGATATTTAACCTGTCTGAGCTGCCTGGTAGAGTTTTTTGTTGGGAGCTATGTACCCATACACTTGGTGCAGTATATGGATTAGTTATCCTTCTGCTGGGAATACTGGGTGGAGCAGAGCTGGCCAACATGGATGGACCTAAACACATGGACTGTCTAGTATGTTAAGGTGGCTTACAGTATAGACTCCTAAGTGACAGCACATCAAACATGAAGTGTGCTTGGTTAAAAGTTTTTTCAAATATAAAGAAGAATAGTCCAGGAAAAACACTCTTGCCATTAAAATACAAACAAACAAAAAACTCCTGGCATGTGAAAAATGTCATTGCAGAGTCATCTTTGTGGAAAATTGGTGATGCAGAAGAGCTGTCTTTCTCAACACCAGACAGGAGATTAGTTGGTAGCGTGATGGCTTCTCACGTGTTGGAATATAGCGTCACACTGCAGATGGCAAAAAGCAAGTACTTATCTTTTAGTCTTAGCTCATATTTTCCTTATTTGTTACAACTTTTGCTCATTTGTTTTCCATTTCTCTTGTGGTGTTTGGCTGTCTTTTCACTTTCTGAAGTGCTAAACCGTAACCAGAAGCTCTGATAAGAGTGATAGAGTATGTCAGCTCAACTCGTGCTCATACACTTACTGAAAATAGCGTTCCTTTTCCACTATTTAGTGATTTAGAAGATCTTACTTAAGTTTTCTCATTCAGGTTGGTTTTGGGGGAATTTGCCTATTGTTTTTTTTCTATAGTTTGAAACTATGTAAGCAGGTTTGCTGATGTGTTGAAGTGTGTTTGTAGCTGGCCTGTGGTATGGGGAAGAGAGACATTGAAGTGTCTCCTCTTTCCAAAAGGGATAATTGTGGAAACTTTGGCTTTGACTTGAGCAGAGTCAAACCTGGGCCTCTCCCATCCTTGGCCATAGGCAAAAACTGTCATTCAATTTTCTTAATTGAAAAACTAAGATTCGCACTTAAAAAAAAAAAAAAAGAAAACCCCAAATGAATATTCTGCTAAGTCTGTATTTTGCATAAGCGTTCAGAAGGTTTGCTTCTGTTTGTATGAGGCCTAATATCAGATGATAAAATCTCCAAAGCTGGTGCCAAGTTGCAACCCCCGGTCATCTGTAATGAGGCTCATAACCATTGGTCCCCCAGCTCAGGGAAAGACCTGTGTGTTGAATTAACAGCAGCTTTCTTGTATTATGTGCTTCCTACTCTAGGGTAGTGTATCCAATTATCATCTGTTACCAAAAGCCAGGAAAACAGCAGGGTAGCGTGGCGAAAAGGCTGTATCCACAAACCATATTGATCCTTGAACAAATTTGTCTAGAGTCCTCAAATACACATACGCACATGTGTGCGCTCACACACACGCATTCCTGTGGCTTTGCCACTGCTGCTCTTTACGTGGTTTGCTCTGCGCCCCCTCAAAGCTTCCTCCCTTTGCCCAGCAGTTTTTCTGAAGCTGTCAGTGCAGGTGTTCTAGGAGACGCCTGCAATACATGAGTGGGGATTAGAAACTTGCTTCCTGATAGCTCTCCTGACGGCTGATGGATGGCTCTTTTATTACTGAAAGTTGGGTTTGTTTTTTTGTTTTGTGTGTTTTTTTTTTGTTTTTTTTTTTTTTTTTTTAAAGAGGGATCTTGCAGTGGGGTGGCTTGGAGTCAAAGCAAGCTGAACAAAGCTGAAAATTGAGTGTATATATTGCGGCTCAATTATTTTGAAGGTTGAGGTTTCTGCTTCAACCTTTCATAAGGAAAAAGGCCGATTTTATTGAAGCACTCTCGTAATTCTCTGGGAGCTTTATGTTTTGGGTGGTTTGTGGAAAAAAAAATGTCAATACTTCTGTTAGTGTGTTTACTACTAGAGAACTGTAGTAACCCTGAGCAATGGTGAAGTTCTCAGAATAAAATATAGCATTTTAATAAGGGGTGGATCATGAAAGGTATTTGTTTTCTGGCAAGCAGTGGCCAGAAGTGGCCCCAATTTGACATTCCATCCAATCTGGATGTTAACATTACCGTCCTAAGACTTCTGTTAAAATAGGTGAGACATTTCCTGCCAGTCAGTGGAAATTATGTGAAATCAAATGAAGAAGGGACAGCATAGCATTTGTAGCCCATAGAACTGTGTAAAGGTCCTAATAAAAACCAAACAAAAATAAGACTCCTGCAAAACCATCTTCCTGGTGTGCTTCTCTTGTATTTTCCCTACTGGTCTCTGCAGGCCTTCAGCAGCTCTGTGGTTATCTCAGTTATTTTTTTGTTGTTCATCTGCTGTCCTTCCTATGGGAACCAAAGGGAAGCAAAGAAAATCTGGATGTGTTATTCTGGTAGTGCTGTTGCCACACGGTATGTGCAAAGCCCAGACTTTGGTTCGAAGCCGTGTTGGTTTCAGGGTAATCCCTGTGCTTGTGATGGTGTGACTGTAATTTAACTTACAGGCTATTTCTTAGAATCACAGAATGGTTTGGGCTGGAAGGGACTTCAAAGATCATCTAGTTCCAACCCCACCTGCCATGGCAGGGACACTTCCCACCAGACTCAGGTTGCTAAAGGCCCAATCCAACCTGGATTTGAACACATCCAGTGATGGAGCATCCACAACTTCCCTGGGCAATCTGTCCCAGTGTCTCACCACCCCTAGAGTGAAGAATTTCCTTTATTTCCTGCAGGACAGTTCTGCTTAAGAAGTTTATGTAGGTGTACCAATGATATTCAAAGCGTAAGGGAGAGTCAGAAGAGTCTTCGGCTTTGTCAGCTTTTGTTGTGAGAGCACAGTGCTCCATATCTCTTGATATGAAATTAGTTTAAACTCTCATGGGTACACGAATAGGTAGGAGGCAGTAGGAGGATATGTTTCTTCCCTATTTTTTTTCAGTGTAACTTCTCTGCAGATGCAGAGAAGTGTGTCAGTCGCTGAGTACAAAACCCATCTTAACACAATTCTAAAAGGCAAACAAATCAGCAGGAGTCGGTTCTAAGCTTTTAGAAATTTCTAGATTGTATATTTTCAAAATAACATCTTGGTCATTGACAGTTCATAAAATCAGAACCACTCCCGAGTTTTCTCTTCCCATCTTCATTAAAACAGTCCCGTGGTAAATAAGGTTTTGGATTTGTAATATGACATTTTGCATGCAGCTACTCACACGAAGCTGCGTAAGATAATCTGAAATCAATATTATAAAGTCAGGCTTTCCTATCACATTGTATTTGCACATAATTTTTTGGAAAGAGAACCTGACTTTTGAAAAGCTACATTCCCTAATCCAGTAGCTCTGTGGAGTTGTGTAATTTTGTATGATGCCTTTCAGAAAGAAGCTGGCATCTGGCTGAGGTGTGGTGGTTGGATTCCGTTGCAGTGTACTTTGAATGGGAAAGTGATCTGGTGAGACCTGTATCTATTGTTCAGGCCCTCTTTTAGGTCCTTGTTAACTTTTTTCCTTTCTGTTCAAAACAAGAATTTGTGTTGACCTGATACTACTAAAAATTGAGGGGGGTAGAAAGAAGTTTATCACTGAGGGAAGGACCACTGTGTCCTGTTGGCACTGATGCACATCTTTTGTCTGATGAACATGTGATTGTCAATCCTTTTCACTCTTGATGGGTTTTGCCTAGAAAGGTTGTGCAATGCAGCTGTGAAATGCAAGTGTAACACAGCACAACTAGGAAATAAAGTGGAACCTTTCAGACCTTGCCTGTCATTATTTCTGAAGATAGGTGAGTGTATTTGTAGCATATGCTTGTAGTGAATACCCAGTAAAAGGACAGAATTAATTATGTGCATTTTTGTAAGGCAACATTTTTGGGTAAGAGCTGTATACTTTTGTGCATTTGATGACTCTAGCAGCTGGTCCTCTGTGGTTGCAGCCTGCTGCTTCTCACATCTGAACCTGTTACTTCTTTAGCTGGGAACTGGAAGCCTCATGATGGTGGGGCTGAAAGCCCAAGGTTTGAACTCTATATGCAGAGTTCGTTGTCTGTGCACATAAATGGATTATAATTTCTTTAGCTGGGAGCATAACAGGGTATGCATGCTTGGGGCCAGCTGCACTCTCCAGTTCTCTACCTTGTGGTTGTGGATTAGCCTTGTATTTTTTTCCTAAAGCTCTTTTGCTGATTGAAATGGATTTTAAGTTTTCTTTGATCACCATTTGCATTATTATCTAGTAAAAACATTGTCTCTGTTTTGTTTTTTTTCCTGCACAGTTACATACAGAGTTAACTGTGACCTAGAGTATAAGCAGTGAGCAGTCTTTCCAAGTGCTGGCTGCAGTGATTGTGTTTTGGGATCTGGCATGACATATCTGTGACAAGAGCTGAGCCTGTATGGAGATACTTTTTACCCTTTTCACTGTTTAGTTTATTGCTTTTGTTGTTGTTGGTTTTGGGTTATGGTGGTTTTGGTTTGCTTTTTTTTGTGTTTGCAGACTCATCATCAAACCAAAAGTGTCTTATAAATTCCAAAATGCCTATATGAAAGTGTTGGGAATCTCTGGGGCTATGAGGTCTAGCTGCAGGAACTAAAGGATTTTGCAAGGAGAATGCCACTGTTATTTGCCTGTTGTTGCATTGCAGTTCATATCCTGTTGGGCTGCATGCCAAACCCACAAACTCTCTCTATCCCTGGTAACTGAGAAGATTACTTTCTTATAATGCTGTGAAATAAGTGCTGTACCATTGTGAGCATATGTAAGAAAAGCCTTTAGATTTGATACTCTTTATGTAGAGTCTCTGAACCTTCATACAACTGCAGAAAGACCCTTATTCCTGATACAGGATCTAATTTTAAAACCTGGTAGAAAGTTTACCATTTCTTTTTGCTATGTTCAGTAGGTTAATTTATGTAGAAACCTCTTACTGTTTGGTTGGTGTGTTGTTGGGGGTTTTTTGGTTGGGTGGTTTGGTTTTGTTGTTGTTTGATTTTGTTTGTTTGTTTGTTTTGTGGCTTGTTGGTTTCATCCCCAATAAATTTGAAAAGGCTGTTGTATAAAGATTAATGTCGGGCTCTCTCGTTAAGCAGTAAATATCCAAGGAAATGACAAAAAACACACCTCAATACCCAAAGCATAGATGCTAGTAAAAGTCAAGAGTCTGGAGGACCTTTTCCACGTTTAACTTTTATTATTATTTAGCAGTTCTCCAAACTTACAGATTAATAAGGTTTCCTGAATCTCAGAGAAGAGAAACTAGTGAAAGCCTTGCTTTCTTTTTAAATGAAACACCACCAAATGTATGGGGTCAAAATGCAGCACAGTTAATCTATTTTATCTGGTCATAACTTCACTATTCTCCTTGAAATGTCCCAGTTAGATCTAAAAAAAGGAAGACCAGAAAGAGATGCTGTTCTAAAGGTGGTGGTTTGGAGGTGGTGGCTTTTTTTTCTTTCTCCCCTCTGTTTGTTATGCTTGTTTTGAAAATTAAGACTGAAGAATAAAGTAAATCAAAAGACTACTGCGAGCTTGCTCAAGAGGGAATTCCAGCCCAGACTTGCTGTCCCATGTTAGCTGAATAAACACCTGGACCTTTGTGTACTTTCAGCCTTTTCAATGCTTCCTTCTGTAAAAACATGATAGAAAGGCAGATTGTGAGTTTTGCTCCATTTGTGCAGGAGAAGGACCACAAATTAATTCTTCTGGGTTGTCAAGAAGAGTTCTGTGTCTGTGAGCGTGCAGCACAATGCACTGTCCTTGTGCTTCTGAACAGGCTGAGATGTGTAGGGGGAGCTTCTGTCCAAGCTACTGGTATAGCTGAAAATACATGATCATGTTTCTCCTCTTCAGTGCCCACCTTTTCCCACTTATAGTAGTGGGAACAAAAAAACCCATCTCTTCTCAGCAGCCTTGCCCTTCTAACAAGACATCATTTGGGCTATATTAAGGTAGCTGTGTTTGGAATCTTCTTGTGTGGTGGTCTGGTTTCCTGAGAGGAATTTAGGTATGGTGTATTTCAGGATGCTCATCCTCAGGAATAAAGACTATTTTTCCCTGGTTTCCAGTTGGGACCAGTTAAGTCCTTTACAATATCATGACATGATGCTGAGGTATTAGATGTCTTAGAATCTCAAACCAATTACGCTTGAGTTTATTGAGGTCTGATCCTACTTGCTGTGTGATTAAGAGGAATTTAATAATTAGTTCACTGTCATCTGCAAGACTGAATAGGTAACTGTTGGGTTAACATTGTTCTTTTGAAATTATGATGGTTTTATGATTAAAAAATGGCAACATTGCAAAAAAATAAAAAGCACTATGAGCAGATTTTTTGTTATCTAGAGTTCCCATGTTTCTGTGTCTTGATACATATACTTGATCTGAACATTCAGTGTGCCATAAGGGAGAGGAAGAAATGATTAAGTTTTGATTAAACTGTCAGTAGCAGTGCGTCTGCTCTGTTAAGAAAAGGGAAGGACGCCTGTATGATAATGACTTTCTATTATGCCATCAAGAGTAGAGGAAAAATTCACACAGCCTGATCTTGGGAGTATGGCCTTTCCTTCATATTTCACAAGACTCTTTAATTCCAAGAGAACAACCCCAAAGAGTTTGGTTGGTCCCCAACTTAAGGTTAACTAGTACAAACCAACTGGTAGGATAGCCATGAAATACACTCCAGGCTTATAGAAACTACTGGTTTGGGCTCAGTGCATTAGTTTATCAGACAGGCTGCAGGGCTATGTAATAGGATTAATAGGGAACATTATTTATGTTGTATTTATAGAATCATCACTGTGGCAAGATGAAAAGCTCAAAGTTAGTTTTGGTGGGGGGTGGATTTGCAATAACCAGCTGAAAGCTTTGCTTCATCACTTGACTTTGCCTTATTAAAGTTTCTGTGGATTATTGCTTCGTGGTGCTTGGACAAATGTCAGTTAGTACATATTAAAAATGTTCTCATCTGTGTCCCCTGCAAGTGGAGGAGGCCCAAAAGACACAGTCCAATTGAAAACAGTGAATATGCAGATGACAGCCAGCCAGTCAGACTTTGTGGACAATGTGATTTTGCTGATACAGATTTGTTGGAAATATTATATTTCTTTCTGAGGCAGGAATGATTATAAAAGCAGATCTCAAGAGAGTAACTTACTGGAAACCTAAGCCAGGCTGAATAGTAAGTACTTTTACCTAAGGAAGTTTGCCCTTTGCAAATTGCAGGCAATTTGCAATCCTTGCTGCCGTGTTTATTTTGGGATTGCCGTGGATGTTCTGCTGCTGCTGTTGTTCGTTTTTGTATTTTCCAGGCCGAATCTTTTAAATATTCTCCAATTCAAATGATCTTTACATCCCCTGATAGAACATTTGTTCACAGGAATGCATGTGATACAATGTCATGCAAATTTTACTCACCTTATGTATCTCCTCCTGAAAGTATAGCAGGTGACTTAAAGAGATGTTGAGCTGGGTGTGTACAGCTCAGTCAGTGTAAACAAGAATGTATTCGATTGGTACACTTGCTGAATTTTGAGAATTCAGAGAGACAAATCTTAGAAAAGCTCATTATTAGAATTTACCTCAGTCTTCACTCAAACAAAAATTTCTGAGTCAAAGTGAATGGATGTGAGAATTTACCCCTTTGGAAACCTCATGTCAAGAGAAGTTGGGCTCTGTGTGAGGAGGTCTTGCTAAGCATGTGCCTCTTGGCCTGGTGCTGCACTCTAGTCTTATTCTGTTATACCACAGGTGAGCGAAGACACTGCTTGACCTGTAGAGCAATGCTTTTTACATTGGTTTTATAACAAGGATTACTGAGCAAGACAGTAAGTTGGGAACAACACAGTGAAGGATATATTTCAAAATATTTAGATAATCCATTGGCACTAACTCAGACAAGCTTCCTTACACTTTCTCTGTCAGGTGAAGTGGAGGGAGAGAGAATCTTATGTTTGACTACTTTGTTCTGATTAAGTGTGCCTAATGGGAAAAATCACGCTGTGTTATACTGGCTAGACTGTAGAAGTGGGTGTGAACGAAAACATACGATGAAGTATCTGTAGTCTGTTCGGCAGCCTGCTCACACTTACTTCATTACGTCTGAGTGAGGCTGACAGGATTTGTTTTTGGGGTCCCCTTGTCAGTCAGTTTGAAATCCCTCGTTTTGCCTTGTCTACTCAGTGGAGGGAAATTAAGGGATTAATCAGAGGATGGAGTTCTTGGATTGAGGGAAAGAAATAAAGGGGCTGCCTGCACTGGCAGGGTGCTCTTGGAGCTGCTCTCAGGTGCGTGGACAGGTCCAAGGACTTGATAGAACAGGATAATCTTCTCAAGCAGATACTGGGATAAACTGATTAAAAGTAGTACCTGTTGTGCTATGAGAAGGCCTTAAAAATGTGAATGTTAGTCTTCTAAGTACTTTTTTCCACCAGCTTGCTGTTTTGCTTACATATCATATGGCAGTATCACTTTTAGATACCAAATGAAAAGCATATGTAACAAAAAGCAGAAATGTTCTTCCACTCTGTGTAACCAAGGGTAACGTCCAATATGAAAAATGGATTTTCCTAAGTGGAACATGTTACTTTAATTATTATATGCAGTTTGGAATAATGACTATTTATACAATTAGAAATTTGGAAGGGCTTCCACAAATTCTTTCTACTTATATGTTAGAGAGATTTATTTTTCTTTTCCCCTCTATCTAAATGCAACTTAGAAGTTGAATATCAAAAAAATCTTGGAAGACATCATGGCAGAAGAAATATCTTGGATATTGATATTGCCTGAAATTTAGTAAGCATTTTTTAGCTGAGGTTTCAGTAGTCTCTTTACCTTTTAACTTTGTGTAGACCCTTGCTGGAAAAGCATCTTGTGGGGAGGGGAATGGCTGCCACGGTCAAAGCACTACTTTTTTTCCTGGTGTTAAGGTTGAAACTATTTCCGTGTGGGCCTTATATGTAATTTTAAATTGAAAGCTGTTTTCTAGTGTGGGGGGTGTTGTTTCAGGTTGGCTGGTTTGTTTGTTTATGTTTTGTTTGTTTAAATTGTCTTTATTATGTATTAGTGTGCAGGCTGAATTCTGCTCCTCATTGTTTGAAAAAGTAGTGTATCTAAAAGTGTAGTGGGATCTATTGACATGTTCTTGAGAGTGGATGCTCTGAAATACTTTTGTTATCATGTTGCAAAAAATGACAATCTAAACAATGGGCAAAATTCTGATCTTATTGACAGTGGTGTAATTCCCCTGAGACACAGCTAACTATATGAATTTCCTCTACATTTCTACTGTTGTTTTAAAGTGCTGAACCCACCCCAGTGACATAATTGAAAGAGCTACCGATCACACAAGAAATCCCTGCTATTTGATAAGGTTCTACAAAGAAAGTTTATCCTCATGAATTCCATGTCTTTTTAATGCAACTTCTCTTCTGTTGAATTGATTAAGCTCTGTTGAAAATTCTTGAATGTGGAAGCAAATCAGCTGTGACCATGGGGGGGATTGGCTGATAATTTAGTAAAGGAAAAGGAAAAAAAAAAAAAAAAAGTCTGTAGACTTCTGAAAAGATTTCCAGTAGCTGTAATTTTCAAAATAGGCTGGTTTTGAAGTTTGATAGTACGTTCAGAATGGAGCTCTTCCTTTGCTTTAGGCTCTTCATGCACTTTACCAGGGGTCAGGAAGCTTCCATAAAAGCAGGGCAGTAGGTAAAATCTCTCTGAAATTGGGCAAAACTGACAATTAAGCAGAGTCAGGATTACAAACCATGTCGAATGCAGTAGACAGACTAATATTACCTGTGGAGAATTTGTCTATTAATAAGGTGAGGTTTGTTTTCTATGCTGAAAAGAGAATTGTGCTTGATTTAGTGTCATTCCCTTTATTACCCTTTTCTTAGAAGGTCTGTTTCTTACACTGCTGTAATATTTCATTAGGGTTGTATATCAAAGGCTCCATCTTAAGGCAAAATCTGGTCTGCTTATATATTCCTAGGAAAACTGGGAAAAGTGAATGGAACTTCAAGTGACTGGTGCTGTACCCGTTCTGCACACGACTCTTTTGGTTTCTTTCTCCTGTGGTAATGACTGAAGGATTCTTGTATCCACAGGCATAACAAATGAACAATTAGTCTTTGGTTTTTCAGATTACATCAGCTCTGAAGCATTGCTGCTTGGGAGAACCAGATCAGTGTGGTCGATTCATGTTGATTATAGCAATTGCAAAATGTATCCTGTCCCTGATGTTCCCTTGGCAGACATGAGTTAGACCTGTTGATCACTGTCTGGATGAAGGGTCTTCTTTTATTCAGTGTTCTGAGAGTGTTATATCTTTTGTATGGGTTCAGAGCCACCCATTTGGCTTTCTTTCCAGAGGCAATTCCATCTGGTTGAGTGATAAAGGCCTTTCAGCTCGCTGATCTGATCTGTTTTCTGTGAGCAGTCAGAAGACTATCTGGGAATATACTGAGAAATACTGTGTGTCTGTGGCAAAGTCAATATGTATGCAATTTGTACATGAAATCATGTTGCTTTACAGTGTTCATCTCTAAAGAAACAGAAACTAACAAAATCAGATCAGAGACCAGATGACCTGTCTTTGTCCTCCCTCTGAACCAGATGCACCAGGAAGGGAAGAAACTATGGTGAAGGGACAAGATGGTGGTGAAGGGTCATTGACTGAGCAAATTCTCACACCAGTGTGTCAAATAACTCCTTCCCTGGTACACTCTCATGTCACTAATGTTAATCAGTGTTTTGAACCAAGTGTTGTGTGCTTTTTTTCAGGAAAACCTTTCCTAATGCTAAAATGAAGGTATCTCCTCTTAACTTGGTCGCCTGTATTATGACACTGGTTTGTGAACTGACTTTTGGGTATGACTTGATGTTGGCAAAGCAAATCTAAGTCATGTCTGAAGCACAGTCCAAGAGACCACTGTGCTGTCTGGTCACAGTGCTGTGGGTAGCATTCAGGTTACACACCCCAATTTGAGAAACTTCACTGTATAGCTGCAAATGCAAACTCTGGAAGTTTGGCATATCTGCTGTAAAGCAGTCTACAGTTTATAACGATGTTCAAGACAACATGGTACCGTGTTATTTTTTTGTATGCTTGGATGGAACAACCTGTCTATGTTTTCCGTCAGTGCATCTTGCAGTATCCTTTACAATGACTCTAAATTAAAACTAAAACATGTTAGGCCTGTTTTGGTGTCAGGGATTATCCAGGGTGGCATGGGGTGGAGAAGAGGCATCCTTGCCTGAGGAGGGGCAGATTAATAAAGAATGGATTCAGGTCATTTGTCTGAAAGAGTATTGCTTACCCAGAGAATCAGGAGTGGAGGAAAGAGTCAGGGATGTCTGGTAATACTCATGTAAACTTCCTTAGTGCAACGTGAGCTTCAGCAATATTTGGGTGAAAGGGAAGACAACGGTGAATTAGAAAGTGGTAACAATAATAATCCCACAGGCAGTCTCCTTCCGCCCACACTGAGCACAAAGACAGTAAAGTGTAGAAGGTGGATTTATCTGAGGTAGTATTTAACAGTGACCAGTACAAGAATAAGGAAAATTACGTCTTTGCAGGTACAGACTTCCATAAATGCGAACAGATTAGATCTGTAACCTCTAACAGGGGGATTGAAGTATTTCACAGTATCAAATACAGCACTGTTTTTCAGGGAGTGATAATTCCACTTTCTTTCATTTAAGATGCGTCTTGTGTAGACATATGTGTAAGCAGATAGGTGTTTGTTAGCTATATGGTAGAACAAAGCAGCTGCAGCTCTCTAATTCAGAATCTCGATTCTGAAGTAGATAAAAACTTTATTTTTCTGATATCTTTCTGCTTAAATGTGTCCTTTCAACTGTCTTTACTTAAAAATGGCCATGAAATTGTTTTGCCTCCTGCTCCCAGGAAAATCTGGGACAAATTATGACCTCTCCGGCCCTCCTTGCTCTGACATAAAAGGAAAAAGCTTTTAATATATTTTGATTTTACCAAAGACTGCTATCTCTTGTAACCAGGATTTGGCCGATAAGTATAGACTTGTTGTGTTTTGCAACTGCTTGCAAGAAGCCATGAGTCTACTGTCTTTTATCTTTATAACAAACGTGCTTCTAATTTCTTAATTCCTGCCACAACTCAGGTAGGACAGTCCCACATGCAGATCGAGGTCTGTTTGCAAGTTCTCTAACCAGTCCTTTCAATGCTTCTTTTGGAAACAAAAGACACCTTTTGGAGTCTGGGAAAAGCACTTGCTCCAAGTCTCTTACCATCAGGTGCATTGTATCCAGATATTGCTGGATCTGTTCTTTGACCTCATTTTATACTAGCAGCAATAACAATCTGTAGCAGCTGTTATTGCACGTAAAAACAAGTTCTTGCTATTTTCCTTGTAAAAGATGGGCATACTTTATATGCAGGTGGCTTCATGGCAGTATGCAATATAATAAAGGTTATGAAACACTGTCTGGAATACTGATATTATTGGAAGAAGCCTCTTGTGCTAGGTGCTTTCTTGCACTGTTGAAGTAGTTCAAGAATAGTCAAAAGCTTGTGTTAGTCTGGGCTGTTAACTGCAGGTTGAAAAAGCTCAGTAAAGTGGAGGTAGCTCTCTAAGGCAGTTGTTCAGATCCTTCCTTGCCTTGTATCTTAGTAATTTGTGCACATGGCAAATGGAGTTCACCACACACACTGTATCTGAGGCTTGTATCTGAGGACCCCGTCAAAGACTATAAAGTCTTTGGAAAGCACAAGACTACAAAGAGGATGAATAATGTCAGTATTTAACCATTTTGCTTAGTGATGTGTAAAAGGCCATGATCTTTTGCTTGCAAGTGAGGATGTTGGAAAAGGGTATAATTTTTTGCATGATCTGGTCTCTCACTTGGGTTCTGGAGAACAGGTAACAAGAGAGTCCATGTGGGATTCCTTTCCACCTTGGGCATCTGGACACATCAAGCAGCGATCTAGTGCTTATAGAATTGGTAAGGTTGGAAACAACCTTCAAGATAATAATAACCAACCACCTACTAAATAGTATCAGGAACACTACACCATGTCCTGAAGTTCCACGTCTAGACATCTTTTAAACACCTCCAGGGATGGTGATTTCATCACCTCCCTGGGCAGCCTACTTCTGTGCTCCCTACCAATTCTATTAAAAAATGGGTGAGCTACTTAATTTTCCATCCTCAGACTTTATCCATCCTCCTTTTTCCTCCCCCTTGCATTTGTGTGTGTGTGTGTAGGTATGTCTGCACCTGCACACCTGTATTTTTGTGTGCTGGACATTCCCTGCAACACTTGGTCATCCAGAACGCATGTCAGCTGTGACCGTAGAGCTGTGACATGGCTATGCTGTGTGAAAAGTGGCTGGGAAGGGAGGGTGGGAGGCCGATGGTACACATTGAATGTACAGTCATTCCCTCCTTGCCTTGTCTGAAAGGTTTCCAAATCTCATATATTCACAGCAGACCCCAGCCAAAGCCTGCAGCTGTCATGCATTTTCAACAGATTCCACAGGGCCGAGATGAGGTTTGAAGGCATTCCTTTGCTCTTACACATTAGCTAAAAGGAATTACCGTAACATCTGATATTGTGGAAGTGGGAAATTTGCCATCCTGACCTTGCCCAAAGCATTCCGGAACTGGGGGTCCGAGGATTTATTATCTCAGATGGCCTCCAAAGGTCATCAAGGGCCTGTCTAGAAGTGCTCCAGCACAGCTCAGACAACCAATGTGCTATTCATTTGGAGGGTTTTTTTGTTGTTTTGGGGCTTTGTTTTTTTCTTTTTTTTTCTTTTTTTTTTTTTTCCTGTTTTTTGTTTTGTTTTATTTTTTTTCTATGGCTGAAATAATGGGCAGACACATGTTGCTGCTGCTCTCTGGATCTTTGTCATAGGAAAAGCATGTTCCATTGGAGCAATTCCCAGCTGTCAGTAATGTGCTGAAACACCACAGCCAATCATCAGAGAACAGGCCAAATAAACAGGATGTTCACAATGTGTATGATTGCATGAGTGTGTAACAAACTTTCTGCACATTTCACAGTCACATAATGAGATTGACATGCATTGCTTAATCTGCATCTGTCTGTTTGGGGAGGAAACACATGAACACCATGGAGACCATGTGCAAGAAAGCTCAGTTTCTTGGCTGCGTGGCTGTTGATATGAGAGGGCAGAATCTGGTACTGAGCTGGAAACGAAGTAGTACTTTAGAGCTATTCATTTAGCTGCTGGGAAGTGCCCTATAGTCAGCCAAGTGCAGTTTGGTGAGTGTTCGTGTAGTCAAAGTGGTTATTATAGCAACAGATGACAAAAGCGCCTGAGGATGATGCACAGAGCTATTTTTTAGGGGAATATCTGAGGCGCCGTTTGTTTTCTCTTTGTTTTGATTTCAGAATTTATTGTGATTGCTTTATGTATTTTAAGAAAAATCCATGCACGGAGCAAACCAACAAAGGAAAGAATGTTTACAGAAATCTATAATTACATGATGGAATAGCAAAAGCCATTGTGTCTTTAATTTGACATCAGGGCAGTATAATTAGAATAGCAAATAGAAAAAGGAAGTCCATGTCCTCACCCTCCAAAGCGTGCATTTTTCCAACAGTCAATGTTCTTATCCCCAAAACCATGCATTTTTTGAGCAGAGTGAATGTCAGTGCACGTTAGCTGAATAGCTGCACGATCTCTGGGGTGCAAGACAGATAGTCTGTCCCACAGATGGACAATGCCAACTTCTTCCTTAATCCTGTTTCTCCCTGCAGCAAGGCCTTTTCATGGTTTATTGCTTCTCATGTCCTAAAACCTATATGCATTTTGTTCTCGAGATTTATATGGGTAACATCTGATGCCTATTACCTCAAAAAAAACCAAAAAAAAAATCTTAAAGGTTAGAAAAAAAAAAAAAAGACAACACAAAGTTGAAAGGTAAGTCTGATAATCTGTGTTCTAATGGTGACCTCAGATTAGTCAGAGGACCTTCTAGAATCTGTGAAACTATGCTCTGCTCTCTCACCGTACTCAGAACTGTTGTTAGCTTTTCGGTCTTATGGGAGAATGTGTGAGGTACAGATATTATGAACATGTCCACCACAACTTCAGAGAGGCTGCTTTCTGATGTGAGTCCAGGAGAAAGCCAGTGCCCACATGTCTTTGCAGTGAGCTGCTGCAGAATACATTTCAAATGCTGCCAGTGTTAGGTGATGATAGTGATGGATTTCCTTATGGTAACTGGATAGAATGCAACATAAGAATAAAAATATGCAGGGTGTGTTCTGACTGACTATATCTAGTCAAGATTTGAAAAACTGGCCACCTTGCATTGCACAATAATGAGGAAAATGAGCAAAAAATTAAAATTGCACTCTATAAGATTCTAGGTATGGTTTTCCCTACCATTATTTTCCAATTTACTGTGAGCATTTAGGACACGTAGAACCTTACCCCATTTCTCTCAGGAAACCTACACAAAAATGGCCAGGTGATAGTGCAAAACTGTAAGAGACAATTTTCAGATGATCTATTTAGCATTTCTAGTGTTCAGTAATGCTGCTTCAAGGATGCTTGTGAGGAAGAATTCTTTTACTAACAAGAGGAGTAATAACTTCAGGTCTAACAAGTCTAACAACTGGAGTGAGGAAGGAGTGAGTTTTGGCAGTTCTAGCCCAAGCCTCTGGGAAGATGTAGGAAAAGGTGACTTCCATGCAGATTCTTAGCGTATGACTATTCTGGAAATGTTATGAGCTGTAACAAAAACTCAGGCTATATGAATCAACAAACAATGTGAGAAACACCAGAAAAAAAATTCTGGGATGTATCTATCAAGATGCAAAACTAAAATTTAGCATCAAGTCAGAAATAGTTCCCAGTTCATGTCGTTGGAAGGAAGTCTAGGAAGAGGTGGGTTGTCAAGTCTGAATATGTTTGGAATAGATCTGACATAGCTTGAAGATGATGTTTTGTTCCAGTGGCTATCATTTCTCAGCATAATCTCCAGCCTTTGTGGGTTTTGCAGGGATGGAATTGATGGGAATGCTTTGTTGCTGATGATTTGTTTGTAAAGCGTGGCAAGTGGAGTGAGATGGTAATATTTCTGGATAGGTCTTGTCCGATGGGGCATCTAGAGCTTGGAAATGGAAACTGAACAAACTGTACAGCAGTTAGCATGAATTCCTAGCCCCAGACTGTGCTTTCTTAACTGCCTTGTTCATTTCACTTCCTAATTTTATAACCTGGTCACATCTTTCATGTTTAGAGTGCAATTGTAATTCCCAAACATTAAGAATATTAAGAATTTATCTTCCCATTTGTCTACTGTTCCATTATGTCCAATTCTGTTTGCTTTTTCTCTGTGAATTATGGAAAAGCTGAATTATGTTGAGTGAATGTGGTCAATGCAGTATTATCTCTGCAGATATGGGTTCAGAACGGTAGAGGCAAGAGGGTGGCAGCAGGTACAGAGTGTCACCTTTAAAGTGAAAGGGCCACCTTGTCCTAACAGTTTTGTACCATGGGAAATCAACCATATAAGCTACAGCCCACTCTATGTTCAGTGAACATGTGGCCACATCCGTGATCTTGCTCCCTCTTTAATTGGTAGCTTCTCCCCACCCCCCCCCCCCAAGGTGGTCTCACCACAAAGGATTGGGCAGCTTTTTTTCCCCAGTCTTTAAATGCTTCCTGTCCAATTTCCCACCAACTGTGAGGAGGTGATCACTGCTATTACAGATCTGTTCAGGTGCCCTAAGAAGGGCAGTATTTATAAACCGTGGCCAAACGTACTCTTACACTGTATAATGACAACTAGCATACAGGATTTTGTTTTCCTAACTTAAATTGTAAGATGCTAAGTGAATGGATACTGGAACAGGCATAAATAAATTTGAGTAAGTCTACTGCAGTGCTCTAAGTCTATATGCAGATTATAAAATTAAACCATTGCAATGCTGCTACCCTGATTTTTTTAGCTTGACGTAAGATATTTATTAGCCAGGACATTCTAGATCTCTTACAAATCTGCACACATGAGAATTAAATGTTTCTACCAAGTTAAGCTACTTCAATATTGACATTTTTCCCTAGCACCAAAGAAGAGCATGGCTAGGATTTCCAAAGAAAAACACTTTTTTTTCAGTAGGTATTTTTCTTGTTTCATTTATTGCCATTACTGCAAGCTAAATCAAACTCTGTGTGTTCTCTTTAGCTTCTGAAACTGTAGTTGGTTATACTTCCCAGGAGCTTGCTCAGCAGTGCCAACTCATTATGGAATCAGTGGGGAACAGGAAGACGACAAGCAGGAAACTGTAAGTGTCCAATACAAATGTATTTCTATGACTTTATAATTGCTTGAGCAGATGCGCTATTGTATCTTCATTTAGGTGTATACGGTTATTAATATTTTAAGACTTTTCCTGACCAGAGTTGCTGCTGCTGTTTCTAATTGCTAACCCTTTATTTTATATGTCTTCAAAATGAGTAGTGAACCTCATCTGTGTAATAGAAAACTCTTTCAAAATTAACTGTATTTTTTAAAAAGACCCTTCTTAGTGCTTACACAGTTTGACTGTGTAGCCATATGTATTTGGTTAGATAGTTACCCATAGTAATTTTTTATGAGTGAATGCATTTGTTCGCCTTAGTTTTGGACCTACATAAAAATTAGGACTTCATGAGATTTGAAAATTTCAAGTTATTTATCTTCTGTTGCTCAGCTTATTGAGAAGTGGAGCAGAGATAAGTCTGGTTATTTGGCAGAGAGATGAGAGGAGAATTCATGTAGAGAATACAGATTGTCTTACTATCCTTGCTGTTCTGGTCCCTCTGTACTGATTCCGCTTCTCTTCCTTACAAGATGAAAGTCACACCCACCAACTGGTAAAGCTTTGGGAAAGACTGGGATCAGCAGGGATTGAGAAGGAATGGCAGTCACTGGCCTCCACAGCATATGTTCTCCGAGAGGATAGCTTGGGCATAGCTAATCAATTCTCTGCCACTTCAGGAGCCTTAGGAAATGCTGGTGTATTGATGTGTCCCTGATTTAAGGCCTGTGGTGCACTGTTTGGCCTTCAGAGAGCTTGATGTAGGATTCTGAGGAGAAATTCAGTGACAGGAAGTCACACTAGATGATCTAATGGTAGAAGTCACCAATAGATGAACTAATGGTACTTTCCAGGCTTAAAAAGCTCTGAGTTTACCAGTGGGGTTATAACTGAACACTGTCATCATTGCTAGCAATAGTTATATACATGTGGGATGTTAAGTTCTTTTTTTTTCTTTTTTTTTCTTTCTGCAACTGATGATTAGAAAGGGCTCTAAGAATGAAGATTGATCTAGTAAAACTGACAAGTCAAAAAGACAAACTCTGGCCGTGTTTTGTCTGTTGAGAAGGAAGAAAATAGTAGTAGACTGGACAAGAAATTCAGAAAAGGAGATGGAATAAAAATACCAGGAAAAGGGAAAAAAGCTTTTCATGGTTTCTGATCACATAAGCAAGGGTGAGGATAAAGAATGAGGCAAAGAACAATCAACATCAGCTATTTTCTGGATCTTATGCTTGTACAACAAGCAGAGTACAGATACAGAGTAGGATGTTACCACAGGTGAAGAAAAGTGGAGGAAATATGAGGAAGGAAGAAAACCTTCCTGTGCCATAGTTATGGAGAGAAACAATATAAGTCCATTAATTAGGCAACTATCTCCTTACTATATATGGTCTCTATTTTGTTTTAAGAAACTTCTGCTGGGCACAGGTGAGAATTTACTCTCTTATACAAGCGTATCTAGTTTCCATGTTTGTATGAAGACTTAAGCTAGGCCAGTTTTGAAGAAATTTTGATTAGGAATATTTAGTGAAGGCTTTTCTTAAGAAAAAAAAAAGAAACTACAATTCACCCTGTTAATGCAGGGACTAGAAGAAAGAATCAAAGATTGAAGAAGTGAGAAAATATTCTGATTTTGAAATGTTTTGACAAGGCTGAAGGCCTCTCGGAAGGTCATATGGTGTAGCCTTACCAAGTGGAAGATGTTCTGCTAGTATTAATTTTTATCTTTTAGCTTTGTTTTATACCTAATTATTTGCTTATTTTGCTTAATAAAAATAAGCGGAGATCCTCAGGCAAAAAAAACTATTATTTAAAATGCAAATGGTCTTCTGAACTTATTTTTAAGGGGTTAACAAACTCTATGAATAGAAGGGCCAGACAAACCACTGTAAAATTTCTATTCCATTACTTTGGAAAATCCTCCCCTTTGCCCTCCCTCCCTCACCTAACCACAACCACATATATATCTGCTATTTTGAGGAATGCCAACATTGTTCTTGGTTGTATTTTCCTTGCAGTTTTAGTGGTTATAAATTGAATTCTTCATCCTTTACTCTGGTTCTTGTTTTTTAACCTAAATCAAACTCATATGTCAATCTCCAGTTGACTAATGCATGCCATATAAACTTAAGCAACAAGATTGTGAACCATTTACTGAGAATGACATAATACTTGATAATATATCAAATATTTACCAAGCTAAAGCCAATGGAAATGTCTATCAGTGACAGCAGCAGAATTGTGAAAGGCAAGAAACATCAGCACGCTTAGCTCATTTGATAAGAAAATAACTTTTTCAGTCTTAAAATAATAGTTCTTTAGTGCTGCAAATATACAAGGTGTTCTATTTGTTGACGATATGTTGTTAGTTAATGACAAACAGGTCTAAACCTGCCAGTAATCGTAAGCTGCTATAGCGCCCCAGAAATTTATTTGTCTCCTCTGATTTTCATAAATTCAACAACTGTCCACAAATATAACAATGATCAATAGTGATTTTTTTAAATTTTTATTTTATTTTATTTTTTAAATCCATGTAGACTTGCATGGGTAAAAGGAACAGTCAGGTCCTTATACGTGTCCCTGGCTGTTGTGACATCCAGTACTTTGGCATTCTAAAAATAAGCAGGCCCCTTCCCAGTGAATATGAATATACATCTACTGAGCTCTTTCCTGACTTATCAGCTTGATCACGTTGCCTCCCTCTTTTGTCTATCTCCCAGCTCATCTGGTACTGCATCAGGTTTAAACAGCTTTCCACCACTTTCACAACCTTGTGTGTAAGAACAGCTTGCCCTCCTTAGCTGTCCTCCCACAACAGACTTCCTGCTGCCAGTCCTCCCCATCTGCTCCTCCAGTATTCCCAAATCCATCTGCTTCTCATATTATCACCACCCCCCCCCCCCCCCCCCCCCCCCCCCCCCCCCCCCCCCCCATTTGCCTCCGCCAAACAAAAAAACTCGCCCGGGGTTTTTTTTTAGCGCGCGTGTTTTTTTTTTTTTTTATCAAAACTTT
>JAAGNO010024913.1:67527-111970 GCA_033439905.1 Ceryle rudis
TTTCTGATTTGCCTTTGTCCTTTTACCAGCACAGCCTTTGCTACCCTTACAAAGAGTTAGGTGCCTGGCCCACTCATTTCCTCCCCACCCCCGCAAACCCCAAACAAAACAAAACAAAAAAACCCAACAACAATAAAAATGGAATTATAGATTTGGACATGGTTTGACTTTAAACTTCTCGTTAAATTTTGCTTTCTTCCACTTGAGTTAAATGTATACCTAAGTGCTCTTTGAATTACTGCTTTTTATCAATATGTTTCTTAATAATTTTTCCTACAGTGACCTGAGGAACCATGGGGAGGAATAAAAAAGATTTAGAGGGGTTGGGGAAAAAAAAAAAGTATTGTTTTAAGGCCACAGGCATTGTTAGGAAGAAGTAGAAACAAGAGAACAAATGTACCAGAGAACTGCAATTTATTAGACACACAAGTACACCAAACAACTAACTTCTCATTACTGCCATTTTTATAAAAGCTGATATAATCTGCCTTATGGAGCTATCTCAATACTCAATATTTTTGGAAACTGAACTGATGATCTCATTGGTCTTTTCTATCTCTAATTATGATGAGGTTATATTTTATTCTGTATTGGAACTTTTTAAAAGGTTATAACTAATTGCTGATGATAAGGGAATGTGTCATTGCTTGAAATGAAAAGTCTACTTATGATCTATGTGAAAAAAGGGGGAAAACAAAAGAATGCTTTTAAAGGTTATAGTAAAGGATTCTGTAAGACTTTTGTAGCATAATTTCTGTGGGGAGCAATTACGGTAGAGAGCACGCCCTTGACACATAATTCCTATAAACACATATTATTGACCTTCTTTAATATTGCTGAAGTTCAGAAAGTAAATACTGTCATTTTCTAAGCATCTAAAATATTCAGTGACCCAACTAATTTCCTTTCAGAGTATTCAGTTTTTACTTACTTTAACTATCTCCTCAATGGTATAATTGTGTATTTTAAGCCAATAAATTACCCTTCAACATTTCTGTCTGGAAGCTCAGTCAGTATCCAAAACAAGCTTGTCATTAATGAATACTTTCTCAAACAAAAGCAAGGAAGGCAGCAGATCTGAATTGTGGCTGTTGTTTGGTTCCCTTATTCTAAACACATTAGTACACTGTATTTCCCCACTTATATAGGCTTTTGTATGGTGAGCATGTGACTGTTTAAATGTCCCAGCAGGGCATCCAGAGCCTGCAAAAAGGAAAGGAAAAAAAAAAAAAGAGGGGTGGGGGGGAGAGAGAAAAAGCAAAGAAAATTGTTTGGAACAATTTGCATTAGTTCAAGGGCAATGTTAAGCATTTTACAGCTGGTTTATTGCTATTCTTGTGCTGTTTAAACTGTCTTTCATGTCAAAAGTCCTTTCCTGCTTACAAATCATCAGGAAGAATTGCGGCCACCACGCTGTTCGCCTAAGCTCCTCCAGGGGTTCTGGCCCTTTGATCACAGATATCGTTTGCAATTGAGTTAAAAATAGGGGGCTGCTGAGATAAGCCGAGGCTCTGACAGGAGACCAGCTTTCCTTTTTCTTTTGGACTTTGTTCGCCCCTTCTGTGGTATGGGAACACGTAATCTTGGCACAGAAGGAGCAGTGTTAAGGCTTTAGGAGATGTGTTTGAAGGAGTCGGGGAGGTCATTAAGGAGCTCGGCCCTTGCAAGCATGGTCCGGCTTTGTAAGATCCCCGGGTTCAAAAGCGGACTCGTAAACTGGAGCCACGGTATGTAAAATGAACAAACGTCAGCCTGCTTCCGTCTGTGAGGCAGATTCAACTCGACACCAAGATTTTAGCACTTCTCAGTCCTCTTTAGTGAGGAGAAAACTCTGAAATTGAAGAACACTTCCTCAGTAATTCCATTAAAATTGTGCTTCTTCAAGGTGTTCAAAAGTTCTGGTTGACATCGGTGGGCATTGGATCAAATTTAAAATAAGTGTCTGTATGCTGGGGGAAAAAAAAATCTCAAGAATCGTGCGTGTACCTTTCTGCTGTAGGTGGAGTAGGGAAAAATTTTCTTAAACAATAGGTCCGTAGGTGTGACCTGAAGAAGGGAGCACACTGCAAGAAAGATTCATACTCCTCCCTAAAAGTAAATTAATCTTATTTTTATTTCACTGTCTTTCAAAGTTATACTAACATCTCCTATTGGAAACATCCAGGATTAGGATAAAGAGGTCTTTAAATTAAACTGAAAATTGTTGTCCTTAAAATAATCCAAATAATATAAGTTTAGTCATCAGAGAGACTGCACAGCCCACATACAAACTACCTCGATTAATATTATGTAGATGTTTGTATTTCTTAGGAACTTAGGTCACAAACCAAAGGCCTGTTGGGCTCAATGCAAAACCAGAAAAATGAATAATGAAACAAGAGTTTCTGAAGGCTTTCTGTAGCCAGGAATTGAAATACAGAGAGAGGCAGAGCAGCTGTCACAGCACATCAGCAATCTTTGGTTTTTAGCAGTCTTCATGGCAAAATAGAGGTTTCAGAAGGGATTTGAATGTGGATGCAGAGGAAGCTTTATAGTTATTTATTTGCAAGACAAGCAGCTTATATTTCATTTGCTAGAGTAGAGGGAGACAGAAGATATCTAGAAAAGTACAGTGTTGTTACAGCTATGATGTTTAATGGATATAGGGGAGGGAAGACTAGAAGGGAGAAGCATTTTATTAGTTGGATAGATTTATTTTCTGGGGAAAAAAAACCCAAAACCCTCACAAGATCTTAAGAAGGGCTTTTGTGACTAGAAAGTTGTTTGGGTTTTTTTCCAGCATAGCATTTAGTATAATATAGATGATGTTACTCTCCCCATATAGAGAGGATGAGAGGATTTACATGGCCTATGAAACAGGCAGCAGATATGATTATACTGAATTGTGGTTTTACTTATGCACTGATCTGTAAGGTCAAAGAAGCTTGCTGTTGTCTAACTAAAGTCCCCCAAACTAAAGGGAGATGGTGGCAGTTAGAGCTGTGGGGTTTGCTGTACGTAGTCACATAGGAGCTGTGATTTGACTTAATTAACTAATTTCATAAGAACATGGTATTTTATGAAGTCAGGAAAAGGTGAAATTGGAGAAAGGACTTGAATTTTATGTGCCTTGTTCAGCTGTTACAGAGCTGCCTCAACGTATGCAAGATTAACAGGTTGGAACTTTTACTGCTGAGTTCTGCATTTGGGAGTATTCTAGTATTTTATTTTGGAGGGGTTTTTCCCCTTTTTCTTCTGGATACTTTTACTGGTATATATCTTGACAGAAATAGTGTCAAATGGGTCATTTATCTTTACAGCAAAAGATATTTTTTTCCCCATGTGTTCCACCCAGTTGCTTAAGATTTGCCATCTATAAAATAAAAGGAGAGCCTTTAAAATTTTTCAAAAAAATCGAGAAATTTCAGTGTCAATATCTCCAGTTGAATAGTCACTGTGAAGGACAGTTCTTGAGCTCCGCTTTAATTTGTGCTCTCTCCATTCCCCCGCAGACCATTGAATTGCTAGATACTCTCTACAAAGCCCATTTCCTCTATCACTTTTTTAATTAGTTGACTACTAATGACCACAAAGCACACCACAAGCATGTGATCTCAGAAGCTCGTGTACACTAAAAAAATTCTCATCTGTGGTAATAGCTTCTAAAATTTGTCAGGAGGAAGAAATGACATATTTCCAAATGAAATTCCCCAATGAAGAGGACAGAATGTGCTCTGACATACAGACAAACATCCCACCTTGTGAAACTCGGGTGGGAAATCAGTCTGAGAGTCCTAGGAACATAACTGAGGCAACCACCATCACAAAGGTGACACAGCAATGTAAGCTGGAATAAAGGGAATTGGTTTTTCATGAGCAAGAGATGACATATGGCCAAAGACAACATGTGAAGAAGAGGAAGATGACAGCATAGCGAAGCCACCGTAATTCTATATTGCTGAAAATGTCAGAGTGTTTATTAGATTCAGTTATCATATGTTTGATGCTAATCATACAGCTCACTTGCTAATTAGATGTGAGTCCTGTAATTTCTAAAAGTGGGGCTACTGCAGTTCGGTTTAGGAGGCCATTTAAACTGCATGATGTTAAACAGTCATGGTTGCTTTGTTCTTGAGACGGAAGCAAAATTGCTATGCTCTTGAGGCAGAATTTGGGAACGTATTCTACTTTCTGTATCTCTCTTCTGCTGTCCAACATGGGAAAAAGTCTCCTTCTTAGACAGGAAGATTACAATATTCTTAAAAAAGAAGCTTGTGCATATGTAGGTCTTCAAAAGGCATCATCTGTGACATGGTCTTGAATTTAAGAAATATGTGGTTCTAAACTAAATCCTGTGACTGTGGAAGGTAGTTTGTTAGGTGGGTATTCCTGTTTGAGAGGAGATGTGGACTCTACACTGGAGCCTCAACTTTTAGTACAACAGTGGGGAAAAAAAGAAAAAAGCTGGTTTGCTATTTGATAAAGCCAGCTTTCCTCCTCCTAAACCTTTAAAAAGTGTTGCCTGAAGTCGGCTTTGCTTAAAATTTGTTGGTTAGAACCAACATCTCCAGTGAAATGGCTTAGCTCTAGTGTGACTGAAAACACCCACACCTAATTGCCTTTGGTATCTGCGTTTGTTTCCTTGTTCGCTGTTTTTTCTTACTCAGTTTCTAGCATATTGCAAAGTTACATCTAGTGACATCTACGGCAGAAATTACATTCTCGCTTTGTGTGAGGGATAGAATAAAAACAATACCCAGAACTGTTTTAAATTTCTTTCCAATGATCAGTGTCTCAGGGAGGGAAGATTGGGGAGGGATAGGACAAAACCTTTGAAGATAATGGAAAATCCATTTGCACAGATGTCTGCAAAATCAGTTTCCTCCCAGGCTGTTGTAAGACTTTTGAAGAAATCATTATATTACCTTTTAATCCCCTAGTGCCAGCAGCAGTTGCTTGTGTGACCCGACTTTGCCAGCAATGGTCTGTGTGTCTGACAATCTTTCCTCAGTGTCCACGTGTTAATTAGATTTACTCCTGTGGAGAAGCACATTCGTGTGCACATAAACACATGCATTTTTTGCTTTTCAAATGTTGACAGAGATTATGAATTGCAGGTATTAACAGGAGCTGTCAAACAGTATGGAACATGATTTACTTCCTTTTGGGTGTCATGTATATCCTGTCCCCATAGTGAGGAAGTACTATTGCAAAAATGTTGGCATCTGCTTTGCTTGCAACAGCCCTTTCACCAAGAGACTGGGATACTCAGCCTTCCTGTCTTCTTTTTGCAGGACAGTATAAACTGAATATTATTCCAGCATTTAAAAAGTATCTAATTACATAGTATTTATTTCATATATCTACATCTGTATAAAAGTGTGCATTAGACATCTGTTGTCGTAATCTGTGGCATTACTCTCACTTATGTCAAGGGCGGCGTGCTGTACAGATAACTATGTGTCACACATGATGTTTCTAGCATTTCTGCATACAGAGCTTTGCAGTTGTCTCCTGGGAAGATGAAACTGTGGAATGCAGTACTGGAAAATCTGTAATACTAGTGCATGGAGAACTGGGCTACAGGAAGGTGGTCTAGGTACACAAGGAATAATCCTATGTTTTGCATGCATTTTTATATGTTAAACTGCTGTCAGTTAAAGGGTTGATAGATTATTTCACGCTCTGCGTGCTGCTATCAGTTATTGACAGCCAAAATCTCCATCCCTTACTTACTCAAGTAACTATACAGAAGTTGAGGTGTTACTCACCAAAGTAACATTTGAAAGAAAAATTCTCATATTGTGTAAATGCTTTTTAAACCAGTATAGTTACTAATGTAGAGGTAACACCATGTAGTTAATGATATTCCCACGTAAACAATACTGTCTTTGTAGTCTAAATATTGAATACGCAAATCCCTCTGTCTCAGTAACGAGGCTTTGCTTTAATTGCTAATAAAATCTGGAAAAGTTCTTGTTGAGGATGTGTCTTCAAATAAAATGTTTTATTGGGCACCCTTGGGTAGGAAGTGGTGAGCCAGGCTGATTGCTTAAGCCTCAGCCACTGAAATCGTAATTATGTGAGGTAGTGACCCTGGCATTAGGATAAGACAAAGTAAGTCCCTCTGTTTTTAAGGTCATGTTACTGCTAAGATTTGTTAGAGGAGACCATTTTCCCATTGCAAAAACGGAATTTCCTTTTTTCTTTTCCTCCCTTCCTTTTTATTTTTTTTTTGTGGTTTTGTTTGTTTGGTTTTGTTTTGTTTTTAATTTTTATGATCCCTTTATAAGAGTGATGCAGATGCTATGGAGCTTTCTTTACCCTGCCACAGACAAAGATGATGTGCCCAATGTCAACCAAATAACCTCTCAAAGCCACTTAAATGTGCATTATCTCAAAGACGTGAGCAGACACACAGTAATTGGCTTTCTCCTGGTAGTCAGTAGAGTTTTGTTAAATGTGGGCCTGAGGGGAACCCCTGTTTTGGGTTGTAGTTTATTATTAGGTGAGGAAATTACTGGACACCTCCAGCTGCCATTAATCAGCCGTGGAGTCTGACTGGAGCCAAGTGAGAGGCCTGTGGGTGGATGCCGCTGAATGGCAGGGAAATACAACGAGACAGAGACAAATGTTTTCCAGCCTAGCAGCACTAAACTCTGCCCTTTCACAGTCCTTAACATGCATGTTCAAATTGATTTAGTCTGTTTACCCCCTCAGCCTAACCATCTATTTCCATTGAAGACTGACAGTTTTATGTGTTGCTACCATGTTATTATGTGTTGCTGTGCTGCCAGTAGCTATAGGGTTTCAGTAGGGCTTGCTTCCAGACATAAAGGGAGTGGGGGGGGGAGCTTGAGTCACTTAATTCCTTTTTACAGGGTGCAAAACATGTTGAGCATGACACCAATTCTTTCCCTCTTTTTCGTTCTTTTCTTCCTTCCTTTATCCTCCCCTGCTGTTATTTTGTTATTTATGTATTGATTTTGGGTCAACACATGCCATGAAAACGCCTTAAGTGAACTTGCGTGCTTGAGAAACACATCTGTCAGGTGATGTAAGTGTCTGGCTCGTTCCTCTTTCCTGTTTAGTTTACAAACATGCCATTCCTTCAGGGTTCTGGAATGCTGAGCGAGAGGCTTCCAGAGGTGGGTGCCCGTGCTCAGGCAAGGAGGAGTGCAGGTAGCAAAACTGTGAGCTTCAGCTGACTCCTAAACATGCTTCAGGTCCATTGCTGTTGCTCATCTGGGAGGTCAATGTCCTGAGGTTGCAAGTAAAGCTGAACTCGTTTATTGTAGGCATTTACAAAATGCAGGGAAGGTGAAGGGAGGAGTTGTTTTCTGTATTGCAGTTTTTGAGACAGAAAGCATCAGCTCATTATCCAAAAAGCCTGATATCTAAAAAGCCACTAACTCTTTGTGTGCTGGCTAATGCCTTGTTCCACAGTTTGAGGACTGATGGTCTATTCAGCAATGATAAAGGTATAGAGGGGAGCCAGGATGGGGCTTTCTTCTGTCTTTCGAATCCCTCCAGGGATAGTGACTCCACCACCTCCCTGGGAAGCGTGTTCCAGCTCCTGACTACTCTTTCAGTAAAGAAGTTCTAATGGAGTCACTGTTTACAAAACCTGGCTGTGTGGCTCTGGAGAAGAATACTTAGGAAGGTGGTGATGTGGCCTTTGAAAGCTGCTGTCAAGCCCCTAATGCCATAAACACCGATCAGTAAGAGCTCAGAGGTCAAAGGGTTGCCAGTTCCTCTCTCTGTGGTGGAATCTCTGCTTTTGCGAACCCAGCTTTTCTCAGCTGGCTCCCTATATCCTCTGTCATTCCCCTCCTCCTTAATGGTGAATTTTTCTTGTGTGCCAGGAAAGCCATCAACTCCTAGTCCTTCCCCAGGCTGGGCAGGCACAGTGACCAGTCCCTTCCAGAGATATTTTGGGTGTCTCAAATTAATCAGTTTTATTTTCTGTCTCTTTCCCCTTGCTGCCCTTTCCAGCTTCCTCTTACCGATGGCTCTCGTCTCTCACACTGCTGGGTTCTCCAAAGTCCACGAGAATTGTTCCTGAGTCTTGCCTCTGCTCTGATGCTTTATCTTATTTTCTTTTCTTTCACGTGCCAGTGTGAAAAAGATTAATACTGTCAAATTTGTTTTCCAGTTTTCAGATTGGGAGTGTTATAACATGTAAAACACAACAGCTTTTCTTCTGAAAGTGTATTTGTTCCTCTTTTCTATGACAGCTGCATACAAAATAACCTTGAAAAGCTGAGAGAAGGCTTAACAATGTAGGAAAAAGGAAAAAAAAAAAAAAGGACGGCAAATAATTACATTAGAACATTGATCACGGATGGCACAAAGTAACTGCAGCTTAATAAATCTAAGCTTGCTTTTATTTTTGAAGTGGGAATAGATTTGAACTTAGATTTTCGCTGGTTATGTTTATGTTTGTGTCAGAGCATCAGTTAGGAAAGGAGAACAAGCGAAATTTGTGTAATTTTGTATTTGTGGAATATTTTATGTTGATGTATGCTGGTTTTATTTACGTTTACAGTCAGAAAGGAAAATTATTTAGGTCTATTGATGAGTAAGTGCTACTAAGGTGTCTATTTTTACACTTTATATAGCTTGGGAGCTTCCTCTGTGAGTCAGGAAGAATCACAGGGAAATTCACAGGCAACTCCTAGGAACTACAGGAAAATTCATCCTTAATGATGTGCCAGTCTTTGATGATACTTGGCAGTGAATCTGTGTGTTTATTTTGTGTTGGATACTTCATTTTACTTTGAAAATAATATTCGTAAAAACATTTGGAGCCATTAGCACCATGATGCTTGTAGTAAACACCATCTACAGACCTTCACCAACGCAAGAAGAGAGTTTCCAGGATTCTGTCATATGGAATCTGTGCTAGTATGGCATTTTGTATTTCAACTATTTTCCAAATGCTTGATGAGGAAGTGGGATGAATATGCTGGTTGGGGAGCTATGAGTGAGCTGCAGTTGAGAGTGAAACTTTTGTGGAGTTACTGTATGTGGTAGATATGGCAAAATGGTTGTCAGAAGTTTTTTTAGGGAGGTGGGGGTCAGTCTCTTCTCCCAAGTAACAAGCAATAGGCCTCAAGTCGCACTAGGTTTAGGTTGGATATTAGGAAGAATTTCTTCACTGAAAAGGTTGTTGAGCCCTGGAACAGGCTGCCCAGGGAAGTGGTGGAGTCACCATCCCTGGAGGTGTTTACAAGACGTGTAGATGTGGTGCTGAGGGACATGGTTTAGTGGTGACCTCACAGTGCTGGGTTAATTATTGAACTCAATGATCTTAAAGGTCTCTTCCAACCAAAAGAATTGAAGAGTTGAAGTCCTCTGTGATGACTTTGGTTCTAGTACAGAACTGATCTTTGACTGTGGCTGAGTCAAGTCCTGTACATAATTACTGGAATACTTAGTTTTTGTAAATAAATATAAAAATTGTTGTAGCATCTTAGCTCTGCTAGTGACTGGCCTTTGGGTGGACATCATGTCACTGAGCACAGCCCTTTGAGCCAGGCCGTTCAGCTGTTTCTCAGTCCATCTCTGTCTCATCTAGACTGTGCTTCAGCATGAGGAGGTTGTGGGAGGCAGTGGACTTGACTTTCCATGCTGTGAGCAAGAGCACAAAGCAGGGAAACAGGCCTCTTTCAATCAGTGATTCGTTGCTGGTCATTATTACTGTATTTTTAAAATGTGTTTTGAACATAGAGCTACGCTGAATTAAAGCACAGGAATGGAAGGGATGATGTGATGGGAACAGCTTCACCATATTTTATTTAAAAGATGCCTTTTCTGAAGTGGAAAAGGAAAGCATCTCCGACATTTTCCAGCATAAAGGCAAAGGTGGAGAATATGAAAGCCAATATAGTTGACATTGTATTGCTAAATGGAAATTTAATCCAGGGCCTTTCCTTAAGTCTCCCTGCCTTCAGCTTCTGCCTGTAAGCACACAGGTAACCTCATGCTGTAATGTAAGAAAGGAGTATTTCTTTATGTAATGTAAAACTAATTTTTGATGACTTCCCTGTAAAACTGCCTTATCCAGTCAATTTTTAACAGCTGGCCTAGACATCCTTTTCTCTCAGCTGTTTTTCCTTCTGGAGATACTTAAATAATATCTTGAGGGTGTTTCCTCTTAATGAGGTAATAATACCCATATCCTGGGCTAAATAAACTTGAGGCCAAAGGCCTAGGTGTTTATTAGCAGAGGATGTGGTTATTAACAAATTTAACAGGAAGCACCCTTGAGTTATTATTTTACTGACATTTCTAATGATTATGCATTTGAGAAACAATTGGTTGAAAAATAATACTTTTAAGAGGGCAGGTGAAGCAGAGGATAATTTATAGGTCGGCTTATGGCAAAAAATCTTCTATCGGTCTGTACCTTCTGAATTGAGTAGTGATACCTAAGGTAGGAGGATCAACAGTGCTTTCAAGTGATGTTGCCTTGGGCACTTTGTGCCACTCCTTAATGCAAGAAAGCCCATGGAAGTTTGGGTTTTCAGTTCAAAGCCAGTTAGACCGTGCGTCCTTTCAAGAAGCTATGGTTATTTGTCAACGACAGAGGTAGCAAAAGCACATGAATTTGTGAAGTTTGCATGTTGTTAGCTCTAATAAGTGACAATTGGCATCCTAATCCTTTTTAGTAAGGGAGTTTTGGCCCCAAAGGAGCAATAATAATGAGCTTAGCCCTTAGAAAAAAAATTATTCTCATCTCTGAATCTTAACTGGTTTTGCAGCGATGGACAGAGGAACTGAGACAAAAGGAACTTAAAGAGCATGCCAAGTTCCTGTCATAACTAAACAGCAGTTTGAAGAAGACTCTGGACTCTTTTAAGTCTGGTGTTTCAGTCATGTTGCTTCCTCTGCCTTATAATACCTCTGTCCTGCAAATACTTATGCTGCATGAATAGATTTAGAGGCCTTGGCTCCACTTACCAGGCTTCTACCACTGTGGATAGAGTTTCATTTACAACACTTTTCATTTGGTATGATGCAAATGCTGGCAGAGCGCAAATGTACCGATGCGAATGTACACACTACTCACAAACTCAGAGCTAAGCACATGCATATGTTCTTGCAAGACTGGAGCCTGAGAGAGATCAGGTTATGCTGTTTAGTTTCACTCAGATGGAGTCAACAGCCATATAAAATCCCACCAGCTTCCTTTTATTGCTATAGACCAGAAACTTACTGGATTTGAACATATAGAGAGAAAGTGATTTGGTGAACTGACAGGTCACCACTCTTCTTTGTCTAGAGCAGAAATTGTAGCGAAGTATTTTTAGATTAACTATTATCTGTGATTCGAATTTTTGCTGAGCTTGATACCCTCTATAAAAATATGACAGTGACTAATTGCTCTGCTGATAGCTTGACTAAGTTGAATATATAGAATGGAAAGATCTTCATGTTAGAACAAAACCAAAAATACAACGGCTAGTTATGTTTTGCCTACAATTAGCAGAATAAACATCTTAATAGACACAGAAGACACAAACAGATGTTCTAATTGCATATCTGAGAGAAACTGGTGTTTTCTGTTTCCACTGTAGCTCGACCTCCATACCTCAGGAAGTTTCAGTCCCATAGGATTTAAATGATTTATTGATCTGGATGCAATGAATATTGCAGAAACAAGCTGCATTTCTAGGAAGTTAAATAAATCCTCATTCTGGCTAGTATTAATTAATGTTTGAAGGGAGTCCACACTGTGCTTTAATCAGAGTGGAGATAGGAGCATTGTTCACTGTATCCTTGAGGAAGTGGGAGGAAAGATGAAATATGCAGAGGATATGATACTGGGAAACTAGAGGAATGCAGAAGCAAGGAAATTGGTTCCAGTAATTACTTCTTTCTCTTTAGGCTTTTAGGAAGTTTTTGTGACACAGACCAAAGAAAAGCCAATGGAAAAAACCCACACACAGCTAAAATACCCCTCATACCCCACATGGAAGATAAATTTTGTGTCACAATTTGCTAACTAGAAACTAGAGAAGATCTTCATAATGTATATGAAGTTTTTCATAAGTTAATATTTATATGTACAGGTTTTCATGACAACTTAAAAAATAGCAAATAATGGATATCAAATAACTTGAGGACCAGCTGCAACATAGAAGACTGCAAAATTATATCCTTACCTCTACACAGGAAAATTGACCATAGTAGATTTGTATTAATTTTATTTTGTTTATTTTTTAAAAACTATTTTCATGTATTAGTTTTGGTCATTATGCCTTAGACACAGCATATACTTCTCTGTGTAGCTTTGAGTATCTTGGGAGTTCCACTGTGGCCGTATTATGTAACTGAGGAGTGAATACATGGCTTCTAAATTTCTACTTATCTTTTATTAAGGCTGGCGTGAATGCATCCTCCTTGCGTCTTCAGTTCACTATTTGGGGCATTGCAAACACATCTCATGTATGTTGGGTACTGTGTCTAATGTCTAGAGCTGCTGTAAGACAGTATTTACTGAGGAAATCATTGAAGAGTTCATATGTATGATTTTAAGGGCACAATTTCCCTTTCCCTAGAGGTGATTTATATATATATGTCAAATTTAAAATATACGACTCCCAAAAAGGCAGCCACAAAACACAAAACTGGTCGTATAACACAACTCCAGTGTCAGAGAAAGGCTGTATTTTAGGACTTGGACACCATTGTCATGAAATATGGCTTAATATAAAACTAACTGAAAGTCAAACATTCTTCTGCAAGGGAAAGGGATAGTAACTTGCTGTTCTTAAGGTTCCTCTGGTACTGGGTTATGTTAGATGCAAATCTTGTGCTAAGGCTAAAAAATAAAGATTAAAAAAAAAAAAGAAATCATGCAGATATTCAGTTGCCAGGCAAATTTAGCTGTGAGCTGAAGGTCTGCATTTAACTTTGTTAGTACGTGAATGACTCTCAATCTGGAGAATCAAAGTCCATCTGTCCTACAGCATATACATAATGAGAAGGGGACATGCATGTTTTTCTCCTCTTTCATCCTTACGGAAAGCTCTGATGGCAGCAGAGTTGGCAAGGTTCTGTTTTTATTTGTTCCTGGTACCCTGGTGCGTTTGTGCCCCTTTGGATGCTGGGTTCAAATGACAACTTAGTCCAGTATTTCTTTATGTTCAAGCTAGTCTAGGGACAAAACCATCAGTGTTATTGAAACACCCTGTATAAATCTATGGCAAAGTAGATGACTTATAAAATTTATCATTGTTATTGTTTAAAACTGAACTTGATGTCAGTAAGAGCAGGTCCAGAATGATCCAAAATGGTTGTACTTTTCAGTGTACAGCAGTCTGTCAGGGCAACAGCTTTTTTTATGCACAATTTTTTTCTTAGATATGAGCAATAACATGATCTTTTGGTCTGTAGCTGTGAAGGAAAACAAATAGTTACTCTGAGTTTGTGGGACAAGGATGATGGACGTGTTGAGTTTCACCTCGTGTGACTCTTGATAGTATGAGAAGCTTGCAGTAAACCTAGTGCAAGTCTTAAATTGCTCTGTATTCTTAAAGAGAATTTTTACACTCTAGTAAGAGCCAAGATACTTACTGAAACCTGTGGTAATGAAATGATGGAAATCTGATGCAGTGAAAATCAAACCTCTCCATTACTGTGGGCAAGGAGAGTCTGCAACTAGTTGCTATGTGACAATTCTTACGATCCTCAAAAAGTAACAGTGAGGTTGATTTTTCAGTAAAAGATATGAGCCAGCGTATCAGGACACTTAAAAAAAAAAAAATTAAAATCTTCAACTTATGTAGTCTGGAAAAGGCACAGAGATAATGTCAACTTTAATTACTGTTTTCTTCCGAACACAGGGAACAGGCCAAAGGGCATGAATGGAAATTAAAGAAAAATGGAAAACAGATGGTAGGAAGCATGCTACAGGAACTGGAATACAGGCAGCACTGTACATAATTTACCAAAAAGAAAAGGGGCCTTATGAGTTATTTTGTCCCATTTGGGACCAGTGGCTGCGCCAGGGGAGGTTTAGGTTGGATATCAGGAAGCACTTCCTTATGGAAAGGGTCATTAGACACTGGAACGGCCTGCCGGGGGAGGTGGTGGAGTCGCCATCCCTTGTGGTGTTTAAGGAAAGATAGGATGTGGCACTTAGTGATGTGCTCTAGCTAGGTGGTGCGGTGTCAGGTCTAAGGCTGGACTTGATGATCTCAAAGGCCTATTCCAGCCTCTATGATAATTCTATAATTCTGTGTAATTTTAAACAACATCATCTTATGGTCTATTTCACAACAACATTATTCCTAAATCAAGTCCTGATTGATAGCAACTGTTGTATTGTTGCCAGAATTTAAAATTCTTCCTTCACCAGCTTTTATAAGACGTCTTTGAAATATAGGTCGAGCAAAATTTGATGCTGAAAGATAGGCACATAAATTAATAGCCTGACATTCAAAAGTGCTGGTCACCAAAGCCATCATATATTTCAGGGGGTACTGGTTGAATTCTTGCCATTTTGAAAAGGTTGTCATTGATTTAAATGCTTCAGCGTAGGATTAGGAGCCTAATTTTAATAAGCGTTTTAAAATAAATCATGTCAATATTTATGATGATATATTGCAAAGTGTTGTTGCTTTGTTTCAGAGGCTTTTGTCTGGATAGGAAATCATTTAGCCCAAGCAGGATTTCTTTCCCTCTACAGCAGGCTTCTTGAAGGAGCTGATTCAGGAATGGCCCTGATGTGCAGTGGGGAAGTTTCAAAGTCTTGAAATCAGAATGCTTTAAAGCACATTAAGCCATAGACTGGAGAAACACAAAAATCAAATGGTAGCCCTTGCAATTAATCCTAAAATTGATGCTTGTTTTTGAAATAAGAATTTACATTCTCCCCTCCAAATTGTGCCCCAGGAGGGGCAGGGTAGGCAGTAGGGCTGACCTACTCTCAGCATGTTGCTGAGCACCCCACAGGCTGCCCATGTGGCTGTACCTGTTTCACCATTCTGATGTTTTGGCCATCTTGGGCTGGTGGGGAGCAAGGGGTAGCCATTGAGCAAGCCCACTGCCAGGAGCTCACTGCTTTCCTGGCCCTGTGGCTACAAATTGGTCTCCTCAGAGCTGCTGCAGCTTTCATTTTGGTCAACTTCTCCTTCCAAGTAGGGCTCTGGTGTGGTACTCTTGACTCCATACTGGAACTGGCACTGATATTCAGCAAGGTTTTGCTGTCCAAATACTAGCCGAGTGATCTTAGCGGACCAGCAACAAAAAGCTGCCTTGCTACGGCCGGCTCCTGTGTTGTAGGCTCAGGAACCAGCTGTGTAAGTGAATGTACTGAGTGGCCTGGGTCCTGCCTGCTGGTAGCACTTGAGCCTGTATCGTGCTTATGCATGTTTGAGATTCTGAACTGGGTTTTGTGTATGTGTGGGAGTTTGAAGCCACATCCCTCTTGGGTCAGTTGAACCACCAGCTGCACTGTTCTCCCCAGCCTGTTGGCATCAGTGGTGTTACTCAGTATTATGGAAGTCAGTGGTTGCTTTGGTAGCAGACAGCTCTCCTCCAAGATACCCTGTGTAATGTTCACAGGGAGCCAGGTCTATGCTTTTTCTGGGAAAATTCTAATTTGTTTGGTTTAATCTAGGACAAGCAGAATCATGTTGAAATCACGTATGGAACATCACAGTAGCTCTCTGGACAGCTTTCATCAGAAGGGCTGTTTCAAAGGAGAGGTGGGGTAAAAAGGCTGAAGGGTTACTTGCAAACATGTTAACATAAGCTCAGTCATCCCTAGGCTTCCACCACCACGATGGGAGAAGGTAATGAGGTCATGGTTGGTTTTTTTAGGTTCTGAAGACTGACTTTGAGAACTGAAGAAAAGTAAACAAAGGATTATTTATTAAATGAAGAAAGGATTATCCATTACAGGATAAATCTTGCTTGCCGTACATGTACAAATAGTTCCCATTGACTATGAACAAGTCAAATACTTACATAAGACATTTATAACTTTTTATGTAACCTTATAAAACCACACATATTCTTCTATGTCCTGGGCTTAAGAAGCATGCAAAAGTTAGCCAGTTAGGTATATAACGAAACAGTCGCCTCATCTTTTCTACAGATATCTTCAAAGTTGGGTTTAAATAAGAAAACTTCTTACCTATTTAAGTATGAGGCAAATTTATCCAGAAAAATATCCAGATAATTAAGGCAAGTTTCAATGGAGAGTCTGAATTGCTGTGGGAACAGGGTGGCTGGGAAAAGAAAAGGAGGAGGATGGTGCAAAGCATGAAAACATTCCGAAGGAATTTAAATGGAAAGTTTCTCCTCCTCCTGCGCATTCCTCAGAGTCTCTCAGAACACGGGGGCAGGGCTCACCCAGGGATGCTCCTTGCTGGATAACGGTAACCTTTATTATAAGACTACAAATTAATTTCAGAATAATTCTCTTCTGGCCCACCAGCTGTGGTTACTCAAGGCAGATTAACCAGAATAGGGTTTCAGCCCCTATCTGACAGCATGAGCTTAAATACCTCAATTATAGAGATAGTGTTAACTGTTAATTTAGTGATACTTGCAGCTAATCCCAACTGCCCCGTCTCTGGACTGAGTTTTTCCAAGGTACACTGCAGTGTCACAAGGAATTGGGAGGACTGAGGCACTGCTGTCACCTCTTGCATGGGTGATGCATGGATTCATACCCACAGGATACTCCATGGCACAGAGGTGCCCTGCTGCTGCCCTAGCTTCTCTGAAGTCAGCTGTACATGACACATTCGTAGTCATGACACATTTGTCCCTCAGGTATGTCTGGTATTAAGTCACATGGAAGTTTGTGCAGATTTTATCCAGTGTTATGCTCTGTATACTAGGCAGAAAAACTATTCTCATCATCTTTCATCCTTATTGACTCAGTTAGAAACCACCCTGCTTTATGTTTCCCATAGTTTATCTCAGGAATGCGTAGATAATGGTCTTTCATTAAAAGAGAAGGAAACATTCAGCCTCCTATTTTAATCTTACTCAGAGTAACAGCTGAATCCAAAAGGAAGATTTGGATGTTTTCCCCTCTTTCTTTGAAAAGTCAGCTACAGAAATTGAGGAGGACTTGAATCATCACTGGACAAGTGCATTCAGTGCTGCTCTGGAGTAACTCACAGACATTCTTTTCCCTGTGGTGAAATGTTTTGAAATCCCTTATTTTTGTCTGAATGGCAAATGCCAAAACCTCAGTGTTTTTCATGAGGAGAAATTCTTGTCTTCTGGCCAGCTCAGTTAGCTTCACAGCAAGAACTGGGAAGTTAAGGTTATGGCAAAGGGAGGATTTCCACATTCATGTGGAAGTAGGCAGCAGTTGCTTTCAGTCCTTTGACCTTGTGTAGCAGTGAGATATCAAACTTTAGAATCACGACACTGTGCAGAAAGTTATTGAATCAACTAATTCTTCAGGGCTTTGACCATTATCTCTATCTATAATTTTCTTCTGAAGATGGTTTAGTTAAGCTTAGACATTCATCATGCAGCTAAAGATCATGCCAGGAAATTTTTGCAGCAGCTATCAAGTACTCAATCCTAACTTGTTCAAAAAAGGGAAAGAAAAAAAAAAAAGGAAAAAAGAAACCATTCTCTCAATTCGATGCTGGAGTGCATTTCCTTTCTTGATCACTGTACATATTGCCATGGTTTGACCTGTCACCTGTAATCAGGCTTCAGCTTGACCTATGCTTACACTGTAACTTTTGCAGATTCTGTTTTGCATTAACTCAATGATAGGGCAGTTTTTATCCAGCTGAAATATTTGACTAGGCTTTTCCTCATGTCTTTTTCCATGACAACTACAGTCCTCCCTTGTGCAGCTCCCCCGGAGTGCGGCTGCCAAGATTACCCTCCTAGAAGATAGTTCTGAGTACATCCCCCTTCCCTTGGTGTCTCTTTACTATCTGCTTGTCCTCCGTCTGAAAAGGCCTTTCCCTTACCCCTCTGATAGTCACCAGCACTAAGCTGAACACCAGCACTGCTCTACCTCCCAAGAGTCTTGTCACATTTGGCTCTCAATCCTTTCCTTACCTTAATGGATGGGCTTGTGACCATGAACCACAAGGTCATTAGGACTCCAATTCTCACATACCTTGCTGTGTCCCAGTGTGGCTTCATAGGCAGCACTCCTGGAAACACTGGTTTTTTTTCTGAGGGGGAGAGAGAAACCATGTACACAACTTCTTGCCTTTATGTAATTTTTCTCTGAAGTTGGCCATTGCCTTTTGTTAACTGGGTCTGTCAGGTGCTTTCTTTTCCCTGTCTGATCTGTGTGTCCATCTGTCACATTGCCTGCTTCTAGGTGATTCAGTAACAGAAATAAAAATGTGTTAGCAGGGAAAATCACAGAATGTTAGGGGTTGGAAGGGACCTCTGAAGATTGAGTCCAACCCCCAAAAATACATACTGTAAGATGAAGCAGTAGAGGAGTTCTGTCCTAAAATGAATGCATTGCAATTAGCACAACCTAATTAGCATATAATTTCTGTGCAATCATGGAAACTCTACTCTCATATTTTCTCTCAGAACTCTCCCAGGGCTCCCAAAAGCTAGAAACAAGAACACAGAGTTAAGACTGGGAGATGTTATATTGCTACTTCCAGTTCTGTTTCTCTCTAGCAAGTATTTTCCATTTCTACAAGGTTGAAGTATTTGCTTTTAAAATTAATTACAACAGGAATTAAGGAGTTTACAATGGCTTTGTGGTAATGCAGTTTTGCATAGAGATATGTATGTGAACCACTGCAGTCTGACATAATGAAGTTTCCTTGGAAAATCACTGAATTTATCTTTGATGTAGAGAATATTTAAAAAAAATCAAACCTTTTGATAGGTTACATCTGCATCTGATTTTCTTATTAGCTGATTTAGCAGGTAAAATTTGCATTGACATCTAGCAACTTATTGTATGTTAAACTCTGTGAATACAACGTGCCATTTTCTAGTGCTAATAACAATTAGGTAGTGCTAATACCCCATTAAGTTTCCTAACTAGTTACAGCAGCTAATTCTAAGCATTTTTAACCTAAAATTCACCAAATTGAACTTAGTCCCTTTTCCACAGTTTAGAGCATCCTTCCTGTTGTTACTGGACACCACTTGGACGTGCTTGTCACTAGAGTCTATAACTTCCATTGGGAAGCTTAGAAGGGCAGTGGATGATCTCGTCAATTTTCAAAGCTAATGTATTGGAAATAAATGATGGGCTGTTTGTCTCGAGAAAAATATGGGTCTTTCTAGAGATTGAAGGGTTTTGAATCCATTGGGGAACAGGTGAGAGGA
The DNA here is from genome assembly GCA_033439905.1 of Ceryle rudis. Classification (NCBI taxonomy): domain Eukaryota; kingdom Metazoa; phylum Chordata; class Aves; order Coraciiformes; family Cerylidae; genus Ceryle; species Ceryle rudis. The sequence continues at coordinate 86,815 of JAAGNO010024913.1, forward strand.
ACATAGCAGTGGGTGCAAACTTGGAGATAAAGGCCTGACAAGGACCAACGGCACCCTGGAAAATCTTTTAGATGTGAAACTGGAAGTTTGAGCCATTCATGAAGTTGGCTAGGAGACATGAAACTGTTGGTGGAGTAAGTTGTTTATGCATGTTTGGCTCCCTGGACTGCCTTCCAGCACCACTTGGTTATATCATCTTCTTCATCAGCATTGAAATCCAGGTTTCTTTTTTACCATTGCAGTTTCATGTTGTATAACAGGTCTCACGCCCTGAATCTGTCCTACATCCCTGGTTAACTGAAACTCAGGCTCTGGAATTCTTCCATCAGGTGAGTGAGAAACTTCTCATGGTGGACACAAAGCACTTCAAAGCACTGTGCAGAGGCTGGGCACAAGTGAAGCGCTTTGCCATGTCCACACATGGCATCAATTCAGCTGCTACTCGGTATTACACAGGAGCTTTCCTGGAGTCATGAAATTCTCTGTGGAGACAAGTTAGTCCTAAGAAAAGTGATTTTTGCTCTTGAACTCATTATGGACTGTAAGGGCTGGATATTCAGCTTGGTACTTCAGGCTGTGCAGATCTGGGTCTCAAGCAGTGTCATTTATTTGACATAGTTTAAAGCCGCAACTCTAGCTGCAATTCAGAGAATGAAAAATAGTTTCCACTGGATTCCTGTAGTTTTGACTTCATCACTTGAGTTACAATGATTTCTTGTTGTGCCTGAACAGACTCCACAAACTCTGCAATTTACTGCTTCCTGCAACAGTCTGACACAGTCCCCTGAGGCAGAAAAATAAGTTAAACAGAGGACTTTTTCCTCTTGAGGAATTATATTGATCTTGCAGATGCTGAGTGGACTTACTGTGTTTTTCCTTAGAGCACTTGGCTGCAGATTCACTTAAGAGCCCTATCATCTAATTTCCCCTTAATGCCTAAGCATTATAATCTCTGTCAGTCACCGACATGCAGTTTTTCTTTTAAAGATGAGATGTAATAGTACAAAACACTTCTTCAATGTCTGCTAAATTCTGTGTCATTATTACCCCACTACAGCTATTTCATTTCTCTCAAAAAAAAATCTGTGGTTTATATTCAGCCTGAATTTCAAGTGCAATATATAGAAAATATAAATATTTAAATTTGAGATATGGTTTACACTGTTCTTTACCGGAGTGGTTTTTCTTCTTTCAAAAACCACACGAGTGTAGCTTAAGTAGCCTGCTTGAGAGAGCAAATTCATCATGTGTCTACTTCAAGGCTCTCTTGTTGTTTAAGGGTTAGCTGGACTGTGGTAAATAATCCACAGACCTTAACAGAAGGCAATGCTGACTCCCATTCCTTCTGGAAGAGCACCAGCTTGCATCTTCTGGTATCCTCCTCCTTTCTCTTACCCCTTTCCATCTTGCTTTCTCTAGGATGGGAATGAGGAGGTTCTTCCGTCTCTGGAGACTTCTGTGGTATTTATTTGACATAGATCTTTATAGTTTTATTTCAGCTTGACTGAACTCCTTGAGAATAGTTTCTGTATTGTGGAGCTAGCTACAATACATTCTTCCCTGCAGCCTGTAAGCTGTGTTTCCAAAATGAGGATGACTCCGGGCATGTGTCCACGGACCTTATCTTCTTACATAACATGAATCTGTCACCTTTGCATCTTCATACAAGATAAGGAACCTCCTCATAGTCTTTCCTACCTCTGAAGTTCTCACATCCAGCTTCAAGCATGTGTCCACATCAGGATATACAAAGTTATATATATATATGCATATGGAGATACCTAAAGGATTTACAAAGAGCACGTGACCATTAGCATAACCTCAAACAGGTAGTACGCAGTGATTTTTCTGTCTTGAGGCAATTTTGTGGACATCATCATTTGCACCGTGGTAAGAAACGCCACATCAACTGTGTAATATGGTTCTATTTTGATTTAATGCTGGAGAATTGGCCTTTAGTGCTAGGTAATGTAAATGTGAAATTAAAGAGGCACTTTTGGTCCCAGAAGCTTACTGTTTTAGGGTATGAATCTCATTCTAAAACTCTTACCTGTTATAGAGCAGTTGACGTGCACAGGTTGTGCAGCTTACAGGCAAAATCCACTGCCGCAGCATCTCAGCTTGTGGCTCACCATCCAGGGTTACTCTCGCAGTCTTCCAGTTGTTTGCTTTATTCCCAGTTGTTTGCATACCAGTGCTAAGGTGATTTTATGCTTTTGGAAGTTTTGCCATAATTCAGCAAAACCAAGTAACCATTGTTTTCATTCTGCAGAAGCTCATGTGGCTGACAAAAAACTACCCTGGCTTGCAACTTGTAGTTCCACAGCGAAAGAGAGTGTTTTGACCAAAAGGTTTTAATTTCCTTTAGTAAATAAAAGAAAACAATATCTTTTAATCTCTGATGCTGTGTTTTACAGGCAATTGATTTTAAAAAATGACTTTACTTCCTCATTTATGGCTCAGAAGCAGTAGAGCACTCCCCCTTCAATTCAGAAATTCACGACAGAGATGTTACAAGTAGAGGGAGCCAGGAAAAAGAGAGTGTAAAATACTTTTTAAACCAGACATCACATTTCTTTATAAGGGTGGATTACCGCAATCATTTTCCTTTCCTTCACAGAGCACAAGGGATATAATACTCATGAGAATTATGCCTCAGCCTTTCAAATGCTAATTACCATATTATACAGTTTAATCAGAGATGATATTTGTTGGAATGAGCAAGTTGCAGGCAGCCACTGGGCATTACTGTGGAATGCAGGAGCAAAAAGAGGTCCTGCTTCATACTTGGCTTTAAAAATTGGACAGCCTACAGTGTCTAATGTGCCTGGCTCAGGCTTTGGGGACATGGAAATTCATAGAGCTGTCCATTCTCTTGTGCTGTTGTGTTGAGATTGGGCACAGATACAGACCCTGTTGTCCCCCCTCCCCTCTTTTCTTCCCCTTTCTTGTATGGGGCCTTTCATGGTCTCTGAGTGTTGCCAGGACATGAGGTGGCACGAGGAGATGCCTTCCCTGGAGCAGTACATTGCTGGGAGAAACTGGGGAAAGGGATCATCCTTTCCCAATTTAAGCAAAGCAGCACAATCCAGTATTTAATGCAAAATCTAGAATAGAACTTCTAGGCATTCATTTCAGTGCAGGCATTTTTAAGGTTTCAGTGACCATTCTCTGCTCTTGGCAAAGGCTCATTGGTGATGCTTTGAGCACAGAAAGCTATGGGCTGGCTTTGCTCTAGTGGTCTTGGATGTGAGCTAAAGGTGCACCACTGAGTGCCCTTTAGAAAGATGAAGGAGCTTCTGAGTACATAGCTCATGAAGAAATGCTTTTAAAACAAGTCCAGTAAGTTGATGCAATCTTGTGAGGAAGGCTTGAGGTGTGGCTTTTTTATTTTCCTTTTACTCTGTTAGAGTTATTTGGGGGGTGCAGTGCTGAGTAAGGGTGGCAGGGCTTATGAGGGGAAGAGGAGTCAGTGATGTGCATTTCCATCTCAAATTAGAAAATGAGCATTTGGAAGAATTTTCATGAGCAGGAGCAACTTATGGGACAGGAAAGTGCAAAATGGTTTCCTTAAGTCTATCCCGTGCTTCCTGTGAATGCTACTAAAAATTGCAGTGAGTTTTCCTATGGCTTTTAGTGGCTGCAGATGGTTATAGGGTCTTGTGACATAACAAACGATTGCAATTTCTTTTTGAGACTCAAGTGGTAAGAGAGTGTGTACTTGTACTTTGGCTGCTTCTACTCTTTTTGTTCATAATCGCTATGAGCACTTCTTAGTATTTTTATTTTTTTCCATTTCACCTCTGCTGACTTCCTAAAAGAATAGCAAATAATTTACTTGAATTAGGCTAGTAGTTTCTGAGATGTATGAGCCCAGGCAACCCCCTAAATGATGTGGGAAACATGCTTTTTGAGAGGGTTGTCACTGAGAAGAGAAATATTTTGTAAGGGTAGCAAGCATGAAAGGCGAAGTGCAGTTGAGGTCTGTGGTGTTCTTCAGGTTGTGTTCCTTTTAGGAGGATTCTTTCGCTGGTTAGAAAAACTGCTTGTTGCTTGCATAACAGGTTTGCAATTTTTTCTCTGACACCTTATCCAAGTTACTGTGACAACTGTGGCCTTAGGGTTGTCCGCTTTATGGATGGGCAAATAATGTGATCATTAAAGATGCATGCTGAGGTCAGAGGTTGGCTGATGTTTGTTTAATTGAGTCCCATGGCAGAAACTGGAAAATCATCAACAGGAAAGGTTGTCGTCCAGGGCACATCAGAATACTGAAATAGGTCAAATAATTTGAGTCTGACCTTCCTGGATCTGGTGGGGCTTTAGGGTTTGGTGCACAGTGACTTTAAAGCACTCCTGCAATTTCCTCATCATGAACGTGCTAAATTTATTCCCGTGCAATACTGTAATACAAACTCCAGGTCCTAACATGTAATATAGCTACTACTGCTCTTGGTATCTTTGAATTATATATAAGCTAGATTATATAGTGCTTTAGAATTTTACTTTGTATCCAGCTCATGGAAAAAAAAAGAAGGTAAAAGATGAAAGAAAACAATGTCCCCATAGTTTAAGAGAAAACAATTCTGAACTAGAACAGCCTGGCTGGCATGGTTCTTTGATGAACGTGAACCCAGAACAATTTGCCATTGCTGATGATTTTCCAGTGCAATGGAGAAAAAATAAAATTAAAAAAAAAAGGATATTCCTGGTTGAAGAGATGGGAATTTCCTGGTGTGCACAGAGTACCAGTGGGTGCCAGGAACAGCAGATCTTTAATTCACAGAAGGGGTTTAATGGCTTAATGAACCTGCTGTACTGGATCTGTCACAAACCAGCAAGTAGAGGTTTTAGAAAAAGACCGTGACTTCTGGCACCGGACTTCACTTATTTTATGGGCTATGATAGATCATTACTTTCAGATTATATATGAGAACAGTTACCAGAATTTCAGTGAAGTAGCCATCTCTATCTTCTGGGAAAAGTTCATTTATATGTGTATATATACATATATGAAAAAAAATGCTCATTTATTTATGTGGTTTCCCTCGAGGATACCCAAAAGCCTAAGGGTCTTTTATCTAAGTATTATCTCTCTTGAAAATTATTTTAAACAACATATAAATGTACTATGGGCTATACCATCCAGGGGAAGATTAATAATGATAATTGTGAGGAAAAAAAACCCACCTTTTTGCACTGAGATGGTAGAGAAACAGTCTGTTTATTGGCTGCAGTAGAGACTTGGCCTGCTTGGATTATATTATTATTTTACCCCCAATCACTGTTTCAGAGAAGTGCAAAATATTATTTTTGGGTTTCTTGGGTCATATATGTTAAGAACTTTGCACTGAATGAGGAGTGTACCAGAGATTCTCATAAAAACCTGGGGATGGTAACGAAAGTGGAGGATGTGTAGAGGCAGAATTAGGCAGCTTAGAGTATGGTTATAGAAAAGAAAATGTTGGTTTAGGGACTTAAATTTTATTATATTATTACTACTTGATGCATGATGTTAACCTGCAGTGTAACCAATATGTTTATAAAACAGTAATGTGTATCATTTGAAATCCATAGCTGAGTAGTATGGGAACTCATTCTTACAGTTATCTATATGGTGAAGATTAAATATAAATCTCTACACAAAGTAAGGCAAATGTATTTTAATATATCATAAAGGCCAGACTCAACTAATCTCTAAGAACTTCTTAGTATAAGGAAAGCTGCTTATAAAAATAGGTTTGAAATTTTGCACTTACGGTCCCATCTTCACCTTGCGTAAAGCAGGATAGATTCCTATGTGCAGCTGAGTTGCGACAATTTATAGCATCTGGCAGTTCAGCGATATACATTTTAGGAATAAAAATTCAGAGGGGAATATTATGTTAAAAATATGCAAAGCATTGTTTTTCAGAGAAGAGGGAACAAAAGTTATGCATTACAACAAACTTAGCCATGCCTCAGTTTCAGCTTTAGCGCGAGCCTTAGAAACCTGGCCTGTGTTCCTTGAGCAGTTTGCAACCCCGGGCCAGCTTTCAAGGGGAACACCCTGCTCCCCACGGGGAAGGATTTATGATTTTATTCAGGATGCACGAAACGCGATGATTTTGTCTGGATGTCAGGAAAGAAAAGCTGTGGGGGTGTGTGTGCAGTGTCTACATCCATTTACACCCCTTTCAGTCTGCCTGTTGTCAGTGAAGTTTTAATGACAATGAGCAAAGGCAGAATGTGGGCTATAGAATGGGAACTGTGTGCTGTGTAAGAATGGCCAAGAAGAAAATATTTTTAAAATTGCTGACCCTTCTGTGAGCAAAAGCTTCTGATTCTGGCAGAGATCTGCAAAACAAGGCTGCAGAAGAAAACAACAACAGATTCAGAGAGCTCCCATTAGGGACCTTTCTTCTACATCCTGACTTCTTGTTCTCTCTGACCTAGTGAAATGATCTGTTATAATACGGTGTGAACTCAAGCTTTGGAAAGAGATGAAATCCACTGTGTTTCCAAAACTCATGTATGTGCAGACAAGTATTGCTGGAATATTCTGGAACTTCTCATCCCCTGAGCTGCGTAAATGCCCCAAATGTGTTCCAAGGGAAACTGTTTGAAACAGAATATTTAAAACCTGAGAAAAGTGCATGGTATCCATTTGGTGGGGGGAAATGCTTCCTGCTGTTCCTCCTCGCTGATAGTTTAATGTCATCTAGCGCATGGTAATTTTGGTGTAATGAAAGTGGTGTGTGCAGGGAGAATGGTGATCTAGAAGCAGTGGTTTTGGAGCTGGGTTGCTGGCTTGCATCCATCACCTTCGCATGCTGGGGCACGAGGGAGTTCCTTGGTACCGTGGCAGCCTGGCCCCACAGTACTCTCTCGCCCTGCCTTTTTATGGGGGGAGCACACCAGGGACAGAGCTGAGGGTAGGCAGTGAGGATTCTACAACCATTCCTGAACTCTGTCAAGCCCCAGCTGCTGAAACAGCCTTTGGGAGGAGGATGTTGTAGCTGAAGGCAATTTTGAACGGTCTGAATAATCTCTGTGCTGCTGAGTGGGGTCCCAGCAGGGCCCTGTGTGGGATGGAAAGTCCTGAGACTCTCGCAGATTCTTGTTACTGCACTCGGGTCTCACCCTAGGAGATGGTGACCAATTATCTGCACCCAAATATGCTATCGATAACTTAAAAAAACCCCAAAAAACAAGAGACAGGCTTTGCTGGATGGGAGTAAAGACCCCTGCTTATCATCTAAACATATCAGCATTTTGTAAGCAAAGCAATGACTTAATAATACCCTGGAAGTAACAGGTATTGCCTGGAAGGCTGAAAGTGAGAACTGAACTGGTGAGCTGTGTTCCACCTGGGATCTGCAAGAGCCTTGAGGTCATTGACAAAGGTATCTTGACTTGAAACTATAAACTTTCTTTGGGACATGTTCTGCGCTTGAATGATCAAGTATGGAATGATTTATTGACTTTTTATGCACATAGAAGACTCTGTCTAAAGGGAGACAAATACCCTATTAAAATAGGTTTCTTTTTGATGGAAATGAAAATAAGATGCCTGTCTTGTTTTGTATCAAGATGTAGCTTGCAACCTTCTACGTGTCCTTAGAGAGAGAGGGTTCATACCCGCTACAGATGTATAATGTTAGCTATCATGGAGTTTTTCTTATAGTATCCAACACGTGCACCTCGTGGACCTCGTTACTGCTCAATGCAAAGCTTTCACAGCCCCAAGTTAATTAAAAACCAGCAGCAGTGCAGCAGCATGCTCATATGAAACTGGAAAATCACTGCTAGAAGTGTTAGCCACCACAGATTAAAATTCTGACAGTCTCACCATACTAAATTGCTCATGCTTTTCTTCCTCCTCGTGTACTATATTCCTAAATACCCTAAATAGGGTAAAATATTAAAATGTAATTACACAGTGGATACCTGACTGGAAAACTTTCCCTCACCTGTAATATAGGTCTACCTGCTTTGTTAATCTTGCCATTCAGGTGCAATTTAAAATCAACAGCGAAAGTTATTCCAGAACCTGCACAAGAAGGTCACAAACTCCCTTTGAAAGCACTGATACTTCCTTTTGTTCACTCTTATGTATCTGATTACAAATTACCAAATCCTACTGCTATTTGAGAACTTCTAGATTCTAATCAGTACTTTGATGAATGTAGAGCACAATAATGCAGATGAGTGATGTCATCCTTTATACATACAGCAGCATGCATGGATAAAAATGCAGAGAAACCACTCAAAAGCACTAGGACTGCTGTGATCTAGGAGCTCCCTTTGTAATCAGTCCTGACTGTAAAGTGTTGCCCAACAACTAGGCGTTGTTAAAATGCCCAATTAAACATGTAAAATAAATCACAGAAATACCAAAAGTTGTGCGTAAAATGCAGAAAGTTGCCTTTGTGTTAATAAACCAGAATGAAAACCTGGAATAAGAAAATGTGACAGAAATGGACTTGAATAAATAAGGAAATTGGAGCAAGTTTCAGCAAGGTCAGCAAATTAAAGATCTTTTCTTAAGCTTTTAGGAATTAGGTAACTTCCTAATACTTTGTAGTATATTAAAGGAGAATTTTTTGTTGTTGTTGTTAAATTGAGATAAACATATAGCCTTTTTTAATGTAATGAAATGTAGTGTAATGAAAGGAAAACAATGTAGCCAGGTGCTAATAAATAAGCAAAAAATTCTTAAAAGCTAGGGTGTTTTTGTAAAAAATTTTTATTTTTGCAAAAATACAAGGAAACCACGTCATTGAAGTAAAAGTCATAATGTAAGGATAAGCATCATGCTATATTTTTTGTTGGGTTTTGTTTGGTTGTTTTTTTTTCACTGCAGATGACTTGGTCCTGACATGTTCTTTTAGTCTAACACACTTATATTCAGTATTTGCATTTGGTATGAAAACACCACGGGCTTATTCTTTAAATTAAAAACTATGCTGAAGGGATGCGAGGGTGATGCTGTGAATTTATGAAGGGGAAGGGATGCAGAGATCTGCTGCTCTGATACCTATTCCACACCAGCTGAGGTCCCAGAAGGGATAATGCCTGTCCGTTCTTATCTAGCCTTTATGTTTCTCTGCATGTGTGGTTTTGCATTATAATGTAAATATTCTTTTCATGTGGATTAAGAGGAGTGACCTTGCCTTCTTTTAAAACACACCCCATTAAACCAGGGTAATTGGGGAATTTCCTGTAAAGAGGACTTCCCTGCCGCCTCGCGCTGCATATGGATAGTGGTGTGTGTTGTTCTTCTGAGGCTCCCCACGAAAACGATAACAAGAAAAGGAAATGTAACCAAAGCATATGTTCCTAAATGCTGTGCTGTGCAAAGAAAAGGCTTCTCAATCTACCTTTCAGTAACCTTCCTCCTTTTCTCCACCAGTGACTGCTGAGAATCCCAGCCCCTTTAGACTGATGCATGTGAATTCTAGGAAAAAGGATTTTTCTGTAGAAGTTGTTGGAGTATCTTGGATACACCTCTTCCCTGTTAGGTAATCAGTGCTGCTTATTGCTTGTAAATGTGTTTAAGCAACCTTCTGTGCTTATATCAAACCGGGGATTTAAATAGCGTAAAAATACTAAACCACTTGTACGTTTGTCACCAGAATTTAACAGATATTCTATGGTACCATCTCTGATCATAATTACATATTGTGTAGCTTGTTTTCAGTTAAAGAGATGTAAAACCAGTTTCTGTGCTCTTGTAAATTCAACCTGTATCTGTTTATTTTTCTACCCTGTTCTTTCTGAGTAGTTGCATATATACATTTATACAACTCCAATTGTCTATGCTGTTCTATCTGGGAAGCCCATTATACAAACCTAATGCTTTTTCCAGCTGCAAGTAAGGTTCTCCGTGCGATGTGTCGCTTTTCATTATTGTGGGGTGCTGTCTTTTCAACACTTAAGCATGTCGTGTCACCACATGATTAGCATTTAAAGCAGTTATACACTGCTTTTAGCAGTGAAAGTCAGTATTACTTACATCCTTGGTTCCCTTGTTGATTGTAATATGGGAAGTCACTATCCTCTAACAGGACAAATTTCTTTCAAGTGAGCTTGAAATAAACAGAGGCAGTAACGCTGCATCAGTTCATTTCATCCCCCCTCCTCCTTCTTCCATTATGTCTAATACATCTGATGCATTTCAAAAGATCTCGAACATAAGATAAGCTGTAAGAAGTCTCCAGTTATTTCTGAAGAAACCAGGAGTCTGAAACATTGAAGGGGGCACCTTGAATCTGTGTGAGTATGAAAAGGGCAGGCGTGCCAGGCCAGATGGTCTTTATACTTTTCATGCTATAAAGAGGAGATGTTGCTTGGAAGGAAGGGTTTTTATGATCAAGAGCATAAGAAAAGGATTTAGAATTGTTAATATACTGCTTGAGTGCTTAGCCATTTATATTTACAGTAATTGCTTCTGGAAAAAAAAAAAAGGCCTTTTCCTGCCAACATGTAGGAAAAATAAAGGCTGATTGAATTAAGTCTGGGAACCAGTTTGATTAGAAATTGAAACAAATCTCCTAGGACTCTAGGAACCTGGTTCATTTGTGGCATTCCTTCCATACTCTAATGGGCTCTAATGCTTGATACCGAACGATAAGAAATGCTTGTTTCTGAAAACAGCTGTTGTGGGTTTGGTAGCTTGGAACCACATTTTGAGAGCTGAATGTAAACCATAAATATATGGAAACGCAGGCAACTCAGATTGTTCCTCCAGATAGGATTTGATGGTCATTATTTTAAAAAGGTTCACCAAAAAAAGCATTGAAATTACACCTTTCACTTTTGGAATAAAAAGCAAGACCACCATTATTCCAGCCAGTGATACTCTATAAAATGTCTGTAATGTGTACACTGTGAGACTTTTAATAGGCGCTTGGAAGGACTACATACCAGCATTTTGGCATTTTCTGGTTACTGAACTGTAGCCCAGTGCCATTTTGCTGGGATTGTGCAAGTATTTGTTCAGACTCTGATTAAAAGCAAACTGTTTCTGTTCTGTGCCCTTGTTAACATAACTCAGGCCTTCAAATACCTGAAAAATCACGAGCCTGCTTTCAAACTTTTCCATCACTTGTTAAAACTTGTAAGGGATGTTTGTCTATCAGTACCTTGCAGGGCTTGCAGCCCTTCTCTAGCATCATTCCCAGTTCAAACTAGAAAATTAATTTCTTGAGGAACTTAGTGCCGCAACTTGTGAGCTGAGAGCAAGAAAATCATTTGATTGCTAGATGTAGCAGCATGCTTCACTTACCCATTTTCATGCTCCTGTTACTTCCACTCATCACAGCTAAATTAGGTCTAAACTCCATGGGACATCCCCGACGAAACCTGTGCCTCAGACTTGTGTGTTGTGAACCCTGAACAGAGGCTGCGAGGATAGGCATAAAGGTTTCCCAACCCACCACACTGTTACCATTCCTAGGCCTTGTGGTACCCTATGGAGAGGAAGAAAATCTGCTTGGGAACAATAGATCTAAATAACTACCTAAGGTTATGGATTTCTGGGGCTTTTGCCCAGTTTAAGAGTCATGGACAAAACCAAATGTGGAATCAGTGTGTGGTAGTACAAATACTGAAATGAGAGAGAATATTTATGGTGTGCTTATAAAACAGAAGCTAGGAAAGAACTTTGTCCTTCACCAGTCTTGGAAATGAGCTCTTTGGTTTTGTGTATTTTTAAAGAGAAAAATGAAAGTTTTCATATATTGGTGATTATAGAGAGTCTTTTTAGTGCAATAACAAATCCATTTCACAGACAGCTCTGTTTTCCAGGTAGCTTTTTGAAAATGACAAATGAAAAAATATTATAGTTTTATATAACTATCTGTTATTTACAGCGTAAATAGGGAATAGTGAAGGTAGAGGTCATGCCATAACATAACAGTATGTGAAATGCTACAGAAGAATACTTTTTATATGTGGTCACTTATCATTTGGAAATGTTTCTAAAATATAGCCTTGGTAGGCATTGTATTTCAAACTGAGCTTCATGAAGCAGACACCACAACAGCTAATTAACATTGACTTAATTTTTAAAATCTTTAAGCGCCAGCTTTTTGTTGTCAGCTAGTCATAGCAGAGTCTTGTTGAACACAATTGTTGTTGGATTATTTCTTGACTTTTGGCACATTATAGACTATATGTCAGAACTGAACGATGTAAATTCAGCCCACATTTTGGAAAACAGGTTTTCATCCAACTTCAGTGTGGAATGGAATGATATTTGATAATTTTGCAACAATTCCAAAATGCGGTTATTCAGAGAGAAATGCGTAAAGCATTGTATGCCTAAGGTATGCAGCGGCCCTTTGCATACGAAAACTTTGTGCAAATGGAAAGAAAAAAATTCCATGTGGTGTAACCTGGAAGTGTAATGCACAGCAACTGTATGGAGTTCTGAAAAAACTTGATATAGCCTGGTTTCCTTAGGGTGAATTCATCCTGCTATCCCAGGCCGATATACTGAAGATAGCTCTGTCTTCTGCCTTAGCAACACAAAACTTTTTCAAAAAAGAGATAATCTGAAGCACTTGAATGGTAAATGTTTACAAATCATTGAATTTAAAAATATAAAATGTATTAATTATATTCAAGAGGAAAACACAATGAAAAGTTGATGAGTTAGCAGGTTCAGATGGAGGTTACATGACATACAACAAATGTTTTTGTGACACAAATCTGTGGACCAGATGAGATGGGTAGGGGGGAAACGGTGATGCAGAGATGATGTTTCGGTCTGTTTCTGTGGTTTCTGTTTGATTTGGTTGTGCATTTGATTAGATCTGGCTCCACGCTCACTTGGACACGGTGCTTAGTGCATTCTTGCGTGCACTTGATAATATTATGGTTCTTGGTTAAAACCTGGTGAATACCCTACCTACCTAAAAGAGACCAAATAATTTTTCAAGGGGTTTGTGGACACGATTTCAGTCTCAAGCTTATCACAGGATAACTGAGGAGGAATGGAGGAAGCTGGGAAGGGGAAGGGTAAGGAGGCTGTGGGAAAGTAGGTAAGAGAAGGTGACAGAAAGCATCAGGTGTAGAGGTACAAAAGAACGAGAGGAGTGTAATTGGAGGAAAAAAAAAAAATGTAGTCAGACATACTGTTTTTCTTTGCTTTAAATGCCCTGTAAGCAGAGCAGTCAACAGGCTGACCATTATACCACCAGGTGCTTTAGATTCCATTAGGGTGCAAGGCAAGCTTTGCTCTCCATTGTTTATGATATCATTTGAACCCCCTGAAAGGATGAATGATATAATTTGTGATGTGACTCATACAGGAAAGCAGATAATCAGTGGTATGCCATAATACAAGTGAGAAAAAGACAAAATAACAGTCAAGGAGCAGTTACAGTAGACATTGTGTTCCTTTTATCTTCTGATATTGTTTTATCATATTAGTATTATCATTATTATTTGCTAATGTTATTGCATGACCTAGGGACAAAAATTCAAGGCTTGGAGCCAGGATCCTAGACAAAACAGCCTAATGCTTGTGGCAGTTTCTTCCTTTGTTGGTTATTAAATTGTTTCTGTGAATGAAAATAACGATAACAACGAGGAGAAATGTGCACCATGCTGTGACCAATTTCCTGCCACACCAGGAGTGATGCACAGAGCTGCCTTCTGTGGCTCTAATGATGCTCTCGGGTGGAGGGAGCCTGAGTGCAGGCCTTAAGAGTGTGGCTGGAGTGACCTCCTGAATCACACTGTTAGTGCTGAGAAGACAGATGCCTGATTGAGTTCTTCAGACCGTGCAGCTTCCTGCATGCCAAAAAAATGAAGGTTTTAGAGAAACCTTGTCTTTATTTAAAGAAAATAGGGCTGACAGGGCTGGTTGGCATTCAGATTGAGGTTTTGGTATTGCTTTGCTGTGGGGATATCAGTTTTATGGCAAACTTAAAATCTTCCCATCTGTATCTGCATTTTGCTGCCTTGTCTCTTCCTGTGTTCTTATTTATTAAATTACACTGAAGGGCACCAGAGCAAAGCCCTGATGAAAATGAAGTGCCTTGGTTTTTTCCAATAAATTAATAATAATTTTTTTAAAAGGCTGTCACCTGCAGTTTTTCACAGAGCCTCGAGCTATACTATGTGTCATCTTTTCTAAAACCCTTTTACTAATACTTTTGTAGGCAGACTTGAGAACTCCAAGAATTAGCTAATGCTATACCAGTAAAAATCTTTCTTGAAAAAGACAGATATAAGGAGCATTTCTACTGGGGATTACATTTGGTCATATTTTTTCCATTAGATCGTGCTTCTGTGGAGTTCCTAGACTCTTATTGGAAGACCCTGCTGGCTTGTGGACTGTGGGGCAGAATGTCCCTTACGTTCATTAGTAGCTTATATTGGAAGCAGAGGGCTTCTGAGCTTTTCAGCTGTAATTCAACAACATTAGTCTTAGGCAGGAAAGTGAAAATTTATTTACTGAAAGTAAAATATTTGTTTTGGCCAGAATGCAATTTTTGGCACTAGTACTGACGCCTTTTAGGTCAAATTTTGGTAGTAAGCTAGTAAGACTGTGATTACAAACACAGGCGAATTTAATAAAAGTTCATTCCGATCTCATTCCTCTTGGTGTAAATCCAGGGTATTTTGCTGAAATCTATTGCCATCTGACTAAACTTTCTGTTTCTAGGCTCTGCCAGTGTACACAGTATTTGGTGTTAACAGCCCAGAGTAAGTGTATATTTAGATTTTCTCATTATCATGGAAAGCAAGAAAAAATAGCCAACCCACTTTATAATTAACTATATAACAACCCAGCAATGCTAAGCAGGTGACATAAACCCACGTTACCGATGTGACAATTATCTGGTTTAGGAATAACAGTCAACTGCAACAGCAACAATAATAATGCAAAAATGACCTCCTGAGGAAGATGAGATTACTGCCCCTTTTATGCAGACAGACTGAATCCAGGAGTTCAAACAGCACTTGTACGTGTAAGATGGAAGTGAAACACGTATAAACAAAAGATAAATTGTGCCACGTGTGGAGTGTTACTTGTGACTTTTAGATCAAACTTTGTTGTACTTTAAAGCTTGTGGGGGTAATCAAAGACTTAAGTCCTTCCCCTCCCTACATGATGAAACTCCTCTGAGTGCTACACAGCAGTTTAGTAAAGGACCTTTGTTTCCTTGTGCTCAAAAAAGTATTTTCTACTTGTGTGCAATGGGATGTCTTTTTCCTTTGTTTTCTAGTTGGTCACCATCTGCATGCTTCCTTTTCCAAGAGAACAGATGTTAGCAAGAGCCTTCAACAGCTCAGAGAAGACAGTAACGTTAAGTTTGGAACCCCTAAGAGTTAGTCTTCAGGTTTTCCAGGAGACTTTAGGCAGTAAATGCTAGTATTTCATACAGTGGTCACTGCTAGCGAGGTGTGACTACGTGGGGATCCTGGGCCATGAATAGCTCTTGTCTCTCTCAGAATGGGCACTCTCATCCAAGGAGTTAAAGCAAATTTTGTTCGCTCCAGAGTTTCACCTCTCTTTTGAGTGTCCCAGCCCTTGGACCACAATTTCCAATTTTGATTCCCTAAATTAAGACATAGAAAACAGGAGATAGATACTTAATAGAATAAACTTGAGGTGGAGGCTCTGAGCATGCTGCTCTGATCACATCAAGCACCTTAAAGCAGGTACTTCAAGCTCAGCAGTAGATATTTAGATTTAGCAGGTAAGCCCAAGAGTTGTGGTTTACACTTTTAGATCTGGCCTATACTTTTGGATGTCAGAAACTAAGCAGCTATTAGGCCTGCAACAAATTGCAGTGGAAAGATCAACAGCGCGTGGAGGAGCTTTGTTTACAAGGTACCAGGGACCACTTGCATAACAAACCTGTCAATGATTTATAAAGTGTACAGACACAGTACTGCCGAAAGTCTCACTCAAATCAATTGGTTACTCATTACCACATTGTTGCAGTGATCTTCTCATCTTACTGCTCTTACTGGATGTGCGGGACAGCAGGAAGGCCTGCCTGTCTCTTTAGCACCTGATGATCCTTGGACAACTTTGTTGCCCTCTTTGTAAATTAATGTCAGCTTTCCTACAGAAGTGTCAGTCTGCCTACTGAAATACAATGCCTGTTCTATTTGAATGTGCTCTGGGAAACAGTTTAGAGAGCATCCATATCAAACAATTCCTGCACTGCAGTATTTGTACCTCGAAGAGTTAGGTCAAGGGTTTTGGATCAAAGCCTAGCTGAGACTGCATACATCATGGGGCCCAGGGAGAAAAGCATTAAATTTCTTGCTTAAAATTGGCTGTTATATGCAAATGCATCATCCTTTGTGTTATATAAAATCCAAGCTGAGTGTTCTGTATTTTCTTGAGGCAACAAACCGTTGAACAGGCTCCCCTTCATTTCAAGGTCTTTCGATCAGGCTCTTGATGAATTCATTAAACTATATATTCATTATAGGTGATGAAAAGTATATAACCTTTCTGTGAGGGAAGTGGTCTGCTCCATAAATAAATCTAGCCCTGTAAATTAAAGATGTGCTAGAATGAAATGCCTGGATCCAACAGTGCTGTAACTTGAGCAAGGTGAATGTTTGTAATGGTAGCTTTGGGAGGGAGGCTACTCACAGGGGAACGGATGAGCCTTGCAAAGTGCCCTGATGGTCTGAAAACCCAGGCTGTGCTGGATCAGGAGAAGGTAGTAAATTCCAAATCAAGGTCCCTCAGGGAGGAAGCTGTGCTAGAGTTTCTCCTTTGCTGTATATCGAACTCCTCTCTGAGCATGACCTCAGATCAAACGCACTGCAGTACTACACTAACAAAGAGGCCTTATTTAGTAGGAAAGTTTTGGATTGTATTCTGAGAGGTGGTCTTGCATGATCTGTGACATTTATGAGATCAGAGAACAGGTAAACACAAACAAGTCCAGGTTGGATGAGACCTTGAGCAACCTGGTCTAGTGGGAGGTGTCCCTGTCATGGCATGGGGGTTGGAACTAGATGATCTTTAATGTCCCTTCCAGCCCAAACTGTTCTATGCGTCTAGGTACTCATGGAAAAATTCTCCCTAGTTACTGGCTCTGTTTAATGCCGAGTCCACTGTTTTCTGTATTATGTGTATTTCCTCATGACTACGAAAACTGGCTCCAGCATTGAGAGCACTGTAGTGATCTAAAGAAGAATTAACAAGTCAATGAGTTCCACATATTCATGTTGGCCAGAAACATAGAAGAGTGCGTGGTCTTTCTCACTGTTGTTTTTAGGCCAACTACTATCAGGTGGCAACTAAGTACTTAACCACTTAACCAGATCCATATCCAGTAATGTCAGGTGAGAAATGGCAGATGTAATCCTATGCAAGAAGGTCAGGTATAGCCTTTGCTGTATCTTGCTGGTGAATCTCCTGACCTGCAAGCAGAACTCTGGCTTTCCATGGGTTTTACTTTGTGTGTATCCTAAAAGCAAAATGTCATCAACCCCTAATTTAACCAGGGACTCCAAAAATGCCTGAGTCCACTGCTGTTATTATCAAGATTTCAACACTTCAGCTTATTTTTTGTTTTGTTTTACCCCCCCCCCCCCCCTTTAAAATGAACTGTGAAGTTTTACATGTTTTAGTTCTGAGTGTGAATGCACTGCAGACACCTGTCCAAGGCACCATTTTCTGGCCTTTTGCTCAGTTGCAGCCTGTTCGTGGTATTATCAAATTTGTTGGCACAGGGAACTGGCCACAGTTAGTGTACTTCATGGCACTTGCTGTAGCAGTTGGATGCCAGTGAGGAATGTTTCATATCACCGGCAGTGTTGCAGCATCTCAGCGGTTGTTTTTAATGATTGGACACAATCCAGTCACAAACATGTTGGGATACAAATGTAATCTGTGTTCATGGAAAAGTAAACATCTCGGCTAAGACCTAAGTAAATCCTCCTTAGTACTGACTGTGAGCAAGGTATGAGCTGGATCAAGCAAGTATGGAGAAACAAATATTGTCCTCATACAATGGTTCATATGAAAGCTGTTCTGTATTGGATCTCGAGTTGTTTTACATTCGAGTACCAATTCATGATACAACTAACTTAAATCTATTAATAGCTACCTTAATTTTTTTAAGCTGTGTGTCTCCATCCCCTCTCTCCCAGGAGTTGAATTTTGATCCTATGGAACCAATTCTGCTCTCAGTGAAGCTCTTGGGAGCTGCTGCAAACAAAGGGGCTGTAGTCGATCACTTACCAGACACAATGTGCTTTTTTTTTTTTTACGGTTTAATGCAGACTCAAAGTAAGAGCCGCATTTTTTAATTTTAGCATGACAAGTCATGTGCACCCACAAATCATGCTGTTGACATCAGGGTCTCAAAAAAACCATGCTGCTGGGGAAAAAAGTAAACTAACTCAGTTAAACAAAGCACATTACAGGAGGAGAGGAAAATCCACAGAGTTGGAAAGGGAAGTTACTGTCCTACTTATTAGTACCTAAAATCTCTCTTCTGAGCCTGAAATATTAAATAGTGGGCTGGAAAAATGTAGTCTTCTTGCAAGAATGTATTGCTTCCTTCAGCATAAATATCAGTG
Source organism: Ceryle rudis (assembly GCA_033439905.1). Lineage (NCBI taxonomy): Eukaryota > Metazoa > Chordata > Aves > Coraciiformes > Cerylidae > Ceryle > Ceryle rudis. Next base: position 105,370 of record JAAGNO010024913.1, read on the forward strand.
TCCTAAAAAGAAAGTTTGTCAGTGTGTGGATTGTACTCTTACTGTGGTGCAAGCAAATGCTTCGTGCTACTGAAAGAGTTTTCCTTAATAAAATGCAGAGGCTAGAGTAGTAAATCTTTTGAAGTTCCTCCTAAACATGTAATATTTAGCTTGAGAAGCAATAGTGAGGAAATGAACATGATAAGAGCTCATTCAGTAACAGCCCTAAATTGATTATTTCCTTCCTTATGTAAACTTATCAGTCAGCCCTTTGGGCTCACTTCCGAATACCAGCTCAGCACGAGAGTCTTATCACAAGGAAATGGAATGTAAAAGCCCTGACAATTTTGATAAGGCACGTACTTCGGTTATGATCCTATCTCTCCCCTCCTCCCTTTTAAATAATTCATCTGCACTAAATGAGGAGATGCCCTCCCTCTAACTTTTGTAAAAATAGAAGCTGATGTTGTTCTATTCGTAATAAACCCTGGTCATTCATCCTACTGGTTTCTCAGAATATTCTTAGGTTAAGAGACGAGAAGGTATGTTGACAGTTATAAGCAACTTTGGAATGGAGTAACATAGTGCTCTGAATAGTTTATTTCTGTGCTCTGAAGAGTTTATTTCTGAGTTTTTAGAGACACTCATATGTTTCTTAGACACAATCTAAAGATTCTCAGTAGAAAAGATTCCATAGGAAACCGAAGACTCTCTGTTTTTATTTGCCACCCGTACCTCATCACCCCATCCATGATGCTGTGGGTCTTGCATCTCCAAGTGATGGCAGAACTCTGGTTGAATAAGGGTTCCAACAGCTCACAGTACAAAAGCCAAACAAGCAAACTAAAAAAATTTACCACATAAACAGCAAACCACACACACAAACATATGTATGGCAAATGAAAACTGATAAGCAGGCTCTGCTTGCCAGCCACCGCAGCCTAAACCTTCCCAGTTCTAGCAGCCAGAAAAACAGCAAAGCAGCCCAAAACAGAAATTTAACTTCATTCACTTGTCCCAGTCAAGTAATAATTTAAAAGTGTACGTAACAAATTTTGTGGTTCATTGCTTACTGGGACAGCAAAGCCTGATAAAAGTGCTCAGATGACAGTACTGTTTTTGTTTGAGATGTGATGACATTCTCCTTAAGCAAATGTTACAGGCAGCAAATCCATGACCCGGTAAAGTACACTCTAGACCATCAAAGTAGTTCTACAGCTTGCTGAAATCCTCTTGTCTCTAGCAAGAACAACCTAAAACTCTTTAGAGTTGGGAGGGGGAAAGTATGGTGGAAACCAGAAAGAATGTTTTTTAAGCAAACAGTGACATACCAATGTTGAGCGTAACTTTTCCAGTGAAACCGAAAACTAAGTCAAACTTACCTGGTTTATTTTTCCTGCAGAAACTCAAATCTTGAGTCATTTTATGCAAATTAGGGAAAAGTAGTGACTGCAGCTGCACTGACATATGATTTTGATTGGCTACTTAGCAAAATCTCTTCACAGCAATACTCATCATAAAAACAACATCATGAATCAAGAAAGATTTTAATCCTGACAGTGTTGAAGTTCATGGCAAAGACACCATTTATTCTGGTAGGGTTAGGATTTTGCCAAAATTCTCATGATGCTTTGAATGAGAAAGCCTCTAGATTTTTTCACAAGACATCCTAAGTGCTTACTGTTGAAGAAAAGGTCTGTTGTGAGGGCAAGGCTACTTGGTGACATGGTGTGATTGTGACAGAAGCAAGACTGGCAAAAGGTCACGGAGCAAATCCAGAAGGTACCCCTGCGTGTACATGAGCACCCAGAGGAAAGGAAGGCATTCTAATGGAAGACTTGGGGTCAGAGTAGATGAATTCATGTTGCCTTTGCTCTGTCTTTGTGCATATTACGAATTTCTGTAGCTCCTTTCTTACACTATACTGATACCACCACACCTTCAACAGACTGTATGTACCAGTAAGAAAATCTTGTTAATGTTTTGGGAAAAAAAAAAAAAATCAGAATTAAAAACAATAAGGAAAAACCATAAATTTGCAGAGTGAATGCTAGGTAGCAAGATTAAGAGAGGGTGTAACTGCATTGCCTGTCATTTATTCTTCTGGGCCTACAGCAGCAAAGTCCTCAGGGAAGGGAATTACAGTAGGAGATATTATCTTATTTTAGTGCTGTATTATCTATTTTAAATTAATAGTGCATAGGATTTTCATTACAATTGATAAAATCATTCATGAGTCTATTTTGTTACACAAGCAAGGAAAGAGCACTTTGTTGCTCCATGAAGCCTGGCTTGTTTGGTGGAGGTTAAATTAAGACTTTTCAGATCTCAGTGAAGTGGACAAACACTGTTGCTGAAATTTTCAATCCAACAACCGAACTGGTGCTCAAAGCAGAGAGCAGATGGAAAGGCTAGGACATTGAACCCATTTCTGTAAATGCTGATGTTTGTGTTTAACTCCATAGGGAAAAAAACTTCAGTGACTTCAGATACTTTACAGCACTTGACTGTAGCGTGCCTGGATTTTGCTTAGTGATCCAGAGCTCAAGCACTGGAGAAGCACAGGGCAAATAATCAGGTGGTCTGTAACCCAGCACAACCTCTGTTCTTCATAGGCTTTATTGGCAGTGATAAAAATGAGGGTGGCATACTAATCAGTCATTGATTGTTTGAAGGTAGAGAACAGGGTCAATTTAGAGAGAACTTGCAGAGAGAGTTCCCTGCAAAACTCAGTTGTCCATCTGTTATGTGCGTGGCTAAGCCTCTTCAGGTCGGATTCTGCCACCTTTACTGAATGCAGCACTGTTCTACGAGAACTGTTCTATGGCAACATCATGCCGTGGAAGCAAATTATTGTCACCTCCTGCGGCCATCTTCTCAGCGTTCTTTAGCACCCCGTGACTGGAAGCATTATTGTCAGATCAAGTACAGGTTGTCCTTTGTACAAGAGCCCTTCTACTTCCTTGAAAACCAGCTGTTTCCAGTCAACCCTGGACTATTTAGCTCATCTCTTTGTTTCTGTGGATGTATAATACAGGTGAGACAATTGAGATCTGAATCGCTGCAAATATAAGTAGTAAAAGTAACCTGGTGTGAACCAGATACTGGGCCATCTCAGATGGCATCTTGAGATAAGCCAAAGATATGATCTACAGTAACTTCACGACCAAGCTGGAGATAGGCATTAAATTGACTTCTGGCTTAATATGGGTGTTCAGAGTGGGTGTTTTCATGACCCATGAGCGACATAGCAAAGAACATTGCACACCAATCTGTGAAGTTGCTGTCTTTTAAATGCATGTTAAATTCTTCACTCTATAGAAGCTGTACTGTGGAGCAAAAATGTTTCCTCTTTTGGAGAGTTAATCTCATAAATGAGCAGTACAACAAAGCCTGAAGAAGCTACCTCCAATTTCCTTTTCTTTTGTGGTAGATCAGCTATTCACGGGAAGTTCTTAGCTTCTGGAACACTTTGTTTTGCAAAATGCTGTTCCACCTCTGCTGTCTAGTAGAGACCTGTTGCAGGGGGTGTTCCACTAGCTGGGAACACGCACAGGCAACAGAAATGCTTTTTTTACAAAACAGTCATTGCAAGTATTGTTATCTGCTCCCCCCTCTAAAAAGGAAACATTTCATTGAGAACAGGTAGAACATTTCCCTTTGGATGTGCTCTGTAGGGGCTTCAAGAAATGTTTCTAAAAATCTGAATTTGAGGAAATGTCCCATACATCAAAACAGATGAAGCATTTTCTTGACATCTTCTATCACGATCTGTGACACTTCAGATCTAGTAATTTGTGCTACTGTGGGAATGCTTCTAAAGCAGTATGCGTTGTTCTGCTTTAATGGTTCCAGAATCTTCAGTCAACTCTGTGAAGTATGTTTTGCTTAATTACATCTTGTATTAGAGTTTCTATTCCTTCAGGTACTGGATTCCCTGATAGCGATAGAAATTGAACCTTTCCTTTCATGACCCTTAATCACAACAACTGTCATCTACGCTCTGTATATTTATTTTGTGTGACATCATTGTCTCTTGAGACTTGCACATGCAAAGGCCACTGTCCTGATGCAAATACACAGATAATCCCTGGGTCTGTGTTGCCTTGTGTAAGGCTTGAAAGAACATACCATAATGGGAAAACCAAGGAATTTTAGAAATGCTTGTGATAAACTTGGAAACAAGTCTCACCACATCTCAGATACATGTTTCTTGATGGAATGGAAGCAGAAAAATGGAAAAAAGAAAAAAAGGAACTGACTGTGTGTAAAATGTGATTTGGGCTCATAGAGATACTTGTTTCCTATAAAATCTTTTGCAGAAGATGTGTTTGATGTCATTGAAATGAATGGGACTAAGATAAAAAGTCAGTAACCTCCGTGTCTCATCCTTAGGCACCTGTCCTGGTGCCATGTAGATGGTTTCTTCATCATGTCTCTCCTATAGAAATTGAACTTGCTTTTTAATTGTCTGAGGGCTTGCTGAGAAGTTGTTTTGAGGGGTACTGCAAATAAAAGAAGATCTCAGTAGTCAATTATTTCTTTGTCTGAAAGAGGTAATTAGATTTGATGATAGAAGCTGTCAGTGTATAAAAATATACAACTGAATGGAAGGTGAGAACAAATGCTGACAAGCACAGTATATACAGCCAGTGCGCTTGACAACACACAGGACTGAACTGAGCAAATGGGTCATAAAGCTCATTTAGCAGGAGGACAGTAAAATCCTTCCTTTAAGGTGATTTAGCTTTTTAGTAAGCATTTGTATGGAGACAGGCGTCTACCCTGGTAGATGGGGGGCTTGCTTTTACTAGGCACTGCAGACAGCACCACAATATAACTTCAGTTTATTATGGCACTAAAGCTCTTAAACTGTTATAGTCCTTTTTTCACTTGAAGCGAGCTCTGCCTCTAAGCAGAAGGGTATAGCCAAGTCTCTTCCTGTGCTGGCTATTGTTTTTGATGGACAGTCATCTCCGTGTCTTTTTTTAAAAGCATGAGTTCACTTTGTGCTAAACGGCTGCAATGGAAAATAATATAGAGTTAATTGTAGAGGTTGATCAGTAACTCGTAACTACAGTAGCTCCACTTAAAAAAAAAGTGTAAACAATTATTCTATTGTCTGTCTTATTGATTAGCATCATCCAGGTGATAAAAATCTGTGATGGACAGCCACAGGGCTGTCCAGCTTCCTGGGGGACAAGGCAAGAGGTGTAGTGGGTGCAGAGAGAGCCTGGGGTAGGGGCCCTCCCACAAGGATGGGGATCTGACTGATGGCCCAGGTAGCTGTGGTAGCTGCTGCAGGGCATGCCCCAGGAGGCAATGCTCTTTGTGGAGAGGTGTGGGTATTGGATATGTGGAATCCCCAGGTCCCTTGGAGTCAAGTCTCCAATAATGCTGCTGACCATGCTGGGCTGAGATGGGGCCTGTCTCATCAAGAGGCCACCAGACTGCTTCTCAGAGGCAGCAGCCCTTCTGTCTGGTGTTCTGCCCTGCTCATGTTCACCACTGGCATATCACCGCTGCTTATAGTAAATGACTGCTCCTGCCAGCAGTACCTCTGCCTGTCCAACATGTGGCTCTTGTAGTGTGCCAGGCACACTACCTTAGTCCTGCATTTACAGTTGTTCCAATTTCGATGCTTATTCTGGGAAGATGCACAGAAACTCTCATTTTGACTTGCAAAAGTGTTCTCCAGAGTCACTCTGAGGTCACAGAGTCCTGTGAGTCACTGGGGTCACTTAGACATAACCTAAATGTCTTTAAGAGTCCTTTGAAAATTGCTGCCAGTATTTTCTCTGACCAGGTCATTATCTCCTTAATGAAAAAGAGGATGCTTTGTAATACTCATACATTTTCTGTCAGACTGAATGAGGTAAAGGTCTTGCAACATGAAAGTCTTCATTTGGGATGAAAGCTCATCTTTAAATTCATGAGTTGGATTAGGAAAAAAAAAATCTAAAACCACTTTCAAAACCAGATTTACAATAGTGTTTGAATCTCATGTAAGCTTTAGGTCAATCTTTTATTGATTTTATCCAACTGTTTCTTCAGACAGAGTAACTAGATGAAATAAGATTTGTCTTCCCATAACAACTCTTGTGTTGACAAAGAAGAGATCATGTGCACTCTGTTATTAGCAACCTCTGTTACAGAAGCTATCACATACCTGCTTGGTTGGAAAAAGTTAAAAATAAATAAATAAACTAGAGGCTGCCATCACAGGCAAGCACCCATACTAAATCACAATCTGGTTTATTGTGACAGAAATCCTAATGCTGTACAGAGCCTCACCCAAAGCAGGACCCAGTGCTGCTAGCCCCACATATGATGCTGAGCAGTGGTATAAAGTAGCTGGCTTTGTAAACTGTGTCTGTGAGCCTCTCCTTGGCAGAGCAGCCACCTCATTCCCAAGAAAGTCTCAGCTGTAACACGAACATCTTAGTTTAGTCCAGGAACGTTAAGAACTCATAAGGAGGACACAGATCTATCTCACATGGACACCAACAATGAGCTTTAAGCTCTTAAAGACTTTTTCTGGATCTGGTTTTTTCACCTTTTACTCTAACAAATTCCAATATTATATTATATTATATTATATTATATTATATTATATTAGCAG